>JAMWET010005923.1:0-12801 GCA_024036415.1 Prochilodus magdalenae | reverse complement strand
CCCCCCCCCCCCCCCCTCCCCCCCCCCCCCCCCTAGCACCACCCGAGTTTCCTCTTGGTGAGCCCTATTTGGCTTACTGTTAAAGATGCGGTCTTTTGTATGGTCCTAGACCTAGATAGCGTGCGACCCGTGGTTGGACCTCACGTTGGTTACCTGGCCTGGTATCGTAGGCTCCAGCTAATGCCAGCTAGGATAGGTGTTAGGGTGTGTACGACCCCCTCGCATCACTCTGTACCTACAGAGCCGGTACGTCCAGCGCTTTCTACCCATAACCACTGAATCATACAGGAAGTGATAGAGTACAACGAGCAAGAGTTCAGATCTCACTCGTCCCGCCTCCTGAGCTCCGCCGTCCCCTCCATTCTACATGCGCCCTACAGAAGGGTGAAGCCCTCTCTGACGCACTAGGCGCCCCTATACGGTGAGCGATGCCGCAGAGTTACAGATGACTAGATTCCAAGGCCGAAACAGAACTCTGACCGTTACCGACTGTCAGCAGCAGACGACCCTCGGGGGACGCTACACCTAGCTTGTAGCATCCAACAGCCCCGCTCAGGCCCAGAGGACACCAGTCACACTCTACCTTGTCAAACCCTCACAGCTCATGTACTGCCCTGAGTTAATTCCTCTGATAATGATGACTTAGTTGCTTGTGGATGTTGAGAGGAAGCTGCTGCGCCTGCATCCTACCCGTACATGATGTATCATGAGGTAATGAGTAAGGAGGTGGTGCCGTTCTGCAGCCTGACTGAAATATGGACTGTTCCGTTATATATGGTTCCAGACAGCTGTATTCTGTCACAGCAGACCCTTCCAGAGAGCATCTATTATACAGCCTCCGGTTCTTTTTACTGACCCTCACGCTGACTCTGACCTCAGCTGAGTCCAGACCCATAGAGGTCCTAGAGTTCCAGTTGGGCGTGAATGGATATCAGGCTCTAGAGCCGCCCCCTGAGGGGGTCCAGAGACGGTTACTCGACCAAATCTCAGCACCCAGTCAGCGAGTGGCCCAGCCTTACACCATGCAACAGCCCATCAACACCAAAGGAGCCTGAGATACTCATCATCACTGCACCCGACCCACATCACCGCTACTGTGCGTCGAGTTGTAAGTGTGTCAGTCGCGAGTCATCAGAGGAGCTGTGCGGCGGATGAGTTGGTGTTGATGCTAGAAGTGTTCAGTGTTCCATGCCGACTTTAACCAGAGATAGAAAAATCCCAGAACGGTCCATACCTACAAAGTCTACTTCCCAAAGAAGAACATGGACCAATGGCACACGCGAGCTCACACGACACCCCATTCCCAACCTGCCGTGCTTATGGAGTCATGCCGAGAAGACACAGCACCCTCTACCATAGCGGAGCCCTAAAAGAGTACTGAGTGACGGGCCGTGTCTTGGATCCTGCCTAAGGTTCTGCCGAGACACCTACTAGTTACCATGAATTCTTACAATGCTAGACCCCGCGTTCCTAGCTTACAAATACCATGAACAATTGTCCGTGAAATACTGTTACATGGGATTTCACCTGGAGCCAGCTCAGAGGCGTCAGGATGATGAGGGCCTAAAACTCACGCCTGCAAGACTCAAGACATGCGTTCTAACTAAGGAGCAGATCACAGGCAAAAGATACCATGCCTGCACAGATGTCCTGCATGCACCCTTCTCCTGCCCTAGTAATGTGAACTTAGTCTTTCCCCGCACATAATTCAGCAAATCCGATTATTAGATCTTGACTCCTCGGTCCAGATGCCCCAGACCCCCGAAAACAGGCCCAGAACCATGAATACAACCACCACCATGCTTTTCAAAGAGCGGATAAGCGTTCTCATGCCTGCGAAAGCAGGATTACTCCATTCCCTGCCAGACAGAACACTCCTCATTTAAATCAGACGGAGATCAGTGAGGTTCACTCCGCCCTGCAGCCCCCTCACTAATGCTTCACCACTGTAGTGCAGTGTCTCCTGATGGTGCCCCCGAATCATGAAACATTAGCATTGAGCCAGCTCTGGGGCCACCTTATAGCTGCTTACTTATTCCTGACCCGGCCTCCTTCCCATTGTGGCACCTTGTAGCCACCTCTAATGATTAGAACCTGGTGCCCTGCTGCTCTAAACCTGCCATGATAGGTGTCTAAGACCTCAATACGTAGAAGAATTCCTACTACCGAGTTCCAAACTTTAACCACCACTGAACTTATTCAGGTTTAGTCAGATTGGGTATGACGCTTCCTAAAACGACTGATAGGGCTTGCATCATGCCGATCTCCTCTCTCTTGGGTTACTCTGAGCTTCATTCCTTGCTATAAACGCAAAACTGATGGTTCTGCTGTGTTTATTCCTTACAGATAGAATTCTCCGGCAGCTAGCAATGTACTCTACCGCTCCAGCGAGATATCTGCCTACTAGAAGGTTCCCTCTGCATAATTTCAACCTGTGTAGCGCCCAGTAACGGCAATCAAAGCATCAGCACCACAGAAGGATGAAGCGCCTTCCCTGTGTCAGACACTAGCGCTCTTCCTTAGCAACAACATCATCTTCTCAGCCCCTCAGCATAACAGGATCAGACTGCCATGATACAGATACAGTTAACAGAACAGACCAGTGCGTGAATACCGCCCGATGCCACTTTACCACTGTCCGCGCCAACCCATTATCAGCTCCGGCTTCTGTTCTCTTTTTTTTTCTTTTTTTTATGCCAAGGTAGTACTCCCATGACTGTTATTAACTGTAAGACTAAGAACCCATCAGCTGCTGCTCAGTTACCTCACCCAGCTGCTCCATAACTCCCCAACGCGATCGCCTACTTTACTCTGCCTTATGCTGCACGATGGAGTACATCCCGCCTACTCAGGAATACCAAGCTGCCTCGAATGCGATCGGAGACCGGCATCAGGTGCTGAGGAGCAGGCGAGTGGAGACTGCTGACTGGTACGGTTTGTGAGTCACAGATGCGACGCCATCCAGAATCAGGCGTAACGGTACCGAATCATCAATGCTACCAGAATGAGTTGCCCATTTACACATGCGCGCAGTTTAACAGAACACAGACTGCCGAGTCGGCACTACAGACATCGCCTTACAGCTGGCAGCTCAGGACTTACCTTCCCCCCCCCCACCAGTGGGAAATTTAACCCCCTTGCCCCCACGCCCCGCGCAACACCATCATGCCCCGGCACCGGGCAAATAGCCACCCTACAGCATGATACCGACACTAAATCCTGAAGCTGAAATACAGCGTGAGACGTTCCCAAGCCCTTGCGGGGGGGAAACTCTGAGTGCCCCCGTCTGTGTTCAGCGTCCTCATCACTGCTCCTGTGAATGCAGTGTGCCCTTCCATCTACTGACTGCTGCGCGTTCTGTCTTTAAGCAAAACCTCGACTGAAAGTTCGTTCACAACAGCTCGTTATGTCTGCTAGAGCTCCTCCCTCTCAGCTCCACCGCACGTCTTCACCCTCACTAACAGCAGGTCCTCCACCAGTTATCAGTTCCTCATGTAGCTCAGGTTCTGTACACTGCGTTTATTCCTCAGTCCTGCCGACTGCGTATCTGCTGTATACCCCCCGCCCCTTAAGGTGAACCCGGTCCCGTTAGAACCTGATGGATGTGAAGAAGACGACAGACCATCCTCCTGTCATGTGGGCTAGTGGTTTTAGAGAGTTGCTGATTTGCCCCAGTTCTAACACTGTCTGTACTGAAGACGTACATCGGTGCTGTCGTGGAGGTAGCGCCCCTCCGAGCTTGCGATTCAGGACCACCCAGCACAGACACTGTACTCTGTCAGGGGCCGTGTCCCTGATCCTCTACCCACTGCTCCCTCCTAGCAGCCTGATGCGACGCGTGTTATATGTGCTGGTGTTATTGAACCTCACTGCTACTGTCCAGCCACCGTAATCCGCCGTACTCAGCCCATCACCTGGGTTATAGACTGTGCCGTTAAGTCTATGGTCATATCTCACTGACAAAGCTCCGACAGTTTTATCTTAGGCGCATTGCAGGTGAGTCTCATCCTCAGCTTGCTCCCCCACTAGCACGGTTGTCAGGGTACGTAGTTACTATCTACCACATGAACCTTCTCACAGGCTACCGCACCGCCACTGACGCATAACACTACTGTCCAGCGATGCTTGTGTGTGAGGCAACTGGATCACCAACACCCTCATCGCCCAGCGCTTAGGTATTTCCAGCTGCCTAATTGAGAAGATCAGCATACCTCACACCTGTTAGTCCCATTCACTGCTCAGCGTTCTATCATGATGCCCTCCATAAGCCAGTGTTTAGGATCAAAGGTCCTACATCACTTGGCCACGCCTGCCTGGCGTGTTTGAAAAGGAGCACGTGTAGCCTGTTCATAAGGAGAGAAGACCACACACAGAGAAAGATGACTCTGAGCTGCTTATGGGTGTCTCTGTGCCTCCATGTTAGCAGAGTAAAGGGAGTCTGGGCCCCCGCGGACGTGAACGCGATGGTCAGGTGGCGCTGCCCTGTCTGCAGATGAGCCTCAAGCTTAGCCTGCCGCGATTGCTATTATCGGCGGCTCTACTATTAGGAGTGCGCCCTTCTAGTTGCCCTGCGATATTTGCAATGGTCTATCCTACTTTAGTGCAAGCTTAATCAGCCGAAGCCAGTTTTTTTTTTTTTTTTTTTTTTTTAGTCCAATACTGGGACACTCACCTGACCCTCTACAGATGCATTGATGAACGATTCACTAAGCGCTTACTCCAGCGGAGCTTCAGCTCTATTTTATGGACCTCTCACACATGCTGGTGTGTTAGCTGTTTGGCGCTATGTAAAGCGTCACAGGTGTGGATACAAGGGACTAACAGACTAACGCAAAAAACATAAAAAAAAAAAAGCTTCTGCTCCTGCCATCATCCCTGAGTGCTGATATCCTAGTACTAGAGTCTGAAACAGTACAGGCCGTCTTCTAATTCTATAATCCTGTAATAACAATGTGGTCGAATGCTGAACAGACGGATTTCATTCACTACAATAACGGCTTCTGCAGTACGCTCCTGAAGCCCCCCCCCCCCGGGACAGAACCTGGTGAGTACCACTAACCGTCCTGCCTAAGTAATGTGGATGGGGGTCATTGTGTGTGGTAACCTTGTTAGACGTCTCGGTCAGGACCGTAACCAGACCTTCAAGCATTTTACTCACGAGGGCTTTCCACTTAGAGATGTCACACGTCTCATAGCACCTGCAAGAAAAATAAATGCTGAATATGCAATTTAAAAGATAATACTGAGCGATTGATCAAGCGCTCACTCGAGGATCATCAGGGTTCTGGGGATTGTGTGTTCCCTCCCAGGGCTCGATGTGTGTACAGCTCGTTACAGGTCTAAAGTAAGTCCTCTGTAGTCACTGGAGGAAGTGAGGTATGATGGTCTGTTAACAGGGGGACTCATTCACCGGCATCTCCCAGAGTTCATTCCTACATTACCTCTTCAGAAGGTTCTAAGGAAAAGTTAATAAGAGATATTTAGGAATGTGCATAGATTCCCGACTACCTGGTTAACTGTTCAAGGTGCAGATATTTAAATACTGAACTCACTGTTCTAGACACTAGTTCCGTTTCATCACAGTGAGACGGGGAACATGCAGGTTAATAATCCACCTTTATAGTTTACCAGTGCTGTAAAATCAGACGGGTTAATACCGGACCTTACCTGTCCTCTCTCCTCCACACAGGCCAAAGTCCGGCTCCAGAGCAGGTAAGCAGAAGAACACTGTACTCCTATTGTTCTGATATAGATTAGATCAGGACGATCTGATCTGTCCATCCTTCTATCAGTCTGATAGACACAGAGACAGACAGACTTCACCCAGAGAGTTCCACAGTAACCTCCCTCTTATTACACTCTAATGTCTGTACATCTTCCTCCTGCACAGTGACGGAACACGGAACCCAACAGGTCAGTCCCTGTCTATACTCTCCACACCGCCGCCGATCAGGGTTCTACTGACTCTACTGTTCTATTACACATCATACAGAACCAGATAAACCGCTGGTGTTCCAGCGCTGATCAGGGTTCTACTGACTCTACTGTTCTATTACACATCATACAGAACCAGATAAACCGCTGGTGTTCCAGCGCTGATCAGGGTTCTACTGACTCTACTGTTCTATTACACATCATACAGAACCAGATAAACCGCTGGTGTTCCAGCGCTGATCAGGGTTCTAAATAACCCTGACCCAGTACAATCCCACCACTCTGAATCACCCTGTATACGTCTCAGTAACAGAGTTCTACAGAGTGGGGTTCTCCTTACAGTAGATGATGGTCACCTGACTGTATCTACTGTACTGAGTATGTAGAGTTCTACACATACAGCTCTGTAGAACACTTAGCACAGTGCCGCCCTGCTGGTTCTAAGGGGCGTGTTCAGGTCACTGATAAGCCTTAAATGAACCTTGATCTTCTTTAGAACCAGATCTGAGTCTCTCTGATCAGGTTCTCCATCCTGATGAACAGATCATTGATCAATAATGCTTCATGAGATTACGGAGGGTTCTGTACCAGCACAGATTACACAGTGGGATTATTTTCCTTTTAGGAGCCGCACTATGAGGACGTCCTCGAATTCCAGAATGATCCGGTTAGTAATCCTATTCCAGTAATAGATCACTGTCCAACATCAGTAACAACAAGAACCTCCAGAACAGGAGCTTCACAGAGGAGGACAGAACCAACCTCCTCTCTTAATAAAGGATAGTGGGAGGAGCTTATATAGCAGTGTTAGAGCGTTTCTATTGGTCCATTCCAGACACACATGGAGAACCTGGGATCATAGCTACAGTGGAAGACCTGGTAGATCCTCCAGCACGGTCCCGATCAGATAACACCAGTAGATCTCTGATCTTCCAGAGAACACCAAGCAGAGATGATAAACCAGCTCCTCAGACTGAGCTGTGGAGGTGTGGAACAATATCCCTGCTAATTAGGAATATTCCAGGAATGCTGGAGCCGGAACGCTCCACCGTACAGCTGGAGGAACAGGGTTCTCTGGAACGTCCATTAAGACTGGAGCTCGGCTGGAGACCATCATTCCTCCTCCACCAGACTGTACAGTGGGTACCATGTAGTCCAGCAGGTGGTGTTCTCCTGTTCTAGGGTGGTCCATCACTCCGGAGAACCTGTTCCTGCTGTTCCAGAGTCCAGTGGTAGAGCTCTACACCACTCCAGCTGACGCTCAGCATTCAGAACCCTCTGATAAATGGTTCTTGTGCTGGTGTTGGTTCCAGTCAGACCAGAACACTGGAGTCATGGACAGGATGTACCTCTGTGAGTTCTACAGGGTTCTACTGGTTTATCTTTGGGGACTGTAGGACTGATTTATGGAGCTGCTGAGGCTGAAACAGCTTCATCTCTCCTTCACCCATCTTCTAAGCTCCTGGTTCTTCTGGGTGGTGGAGGAGCTAGAACCTTTCCCAGTGTTCATTGGGCAGAAGGCAGGAGACACCCTGGACAGGCCTTCTTAGCTGGAGCCTCTAATTAGAAAACGTGTCCACATAGTTCTGGTCCCGTACTGTAGAGTCCTGTAGTGTCTCCATCAGGGGGTTCTAGAGCCCTGAGATCTAGAACGTCAGGTTTAATGTAATGTAGTTATTAATTCTGAGTCTCTGTTCAGTCAGGTGATGTTGATCTGTGTCACTGCCCCGTATATCTTATTAATACTCATGACCTTCATTTTCTCTCAGGAACCCAGATATGAGAACCTTAGAACCCTGTCTGGTAACAGAGAAGTGAAAACTGGGTAGATCTCCAGCCATGGTGAGGATTCACTGACCTCCTGGATGGACACAGCGTGATCAGGTGATTAGATCTGTTGGGTGTAGTGAGGGATCCACTGAGGGGATTTAACCTGAGTTCATGGGATTGTGGGATTGGTGGGTGTAGCGGGTTGTGTGATTGTAGAGGGGTTGTGTGGTTGTAGAGGGGTTGTGTGGTTGTAGTGGGGTTGTGTGATTGTAGAGGGGTTGTGTGGTTGTAGAGGGGTTGTGTGATTGTAGCGGGGTTGTGTGATTGTAGTGGGGTTGTGTGGTTGTAGAGGGGTTGTGTGATTGTAGAGGGGTTGTGTGATTGTAGAGGGGTTGTGTGGTTTTAGTGGGGGTGTGTTTGTAGAGGGGTTGTGTGGTTGTAGTGGGGTTGTGTGGTTGTAGTGGTTGTGTGGTTGTAGTGGGGTTGTGTGATTGTGGTGGGGTTGTGTGGTTGTAGTGGGGTCGTGTGATTGTAGCGGGGTTGTGTGATTGTAGTGGGGTTGTGTGGTTGTAGAGGGGTTGTGTGGTTGTAGAGGGGTTGTGTGATTGTAGTGGGGTTGTGTGGTTGTAGAGGGGTTGTGTGGTTGTAGTGGGGTTGTGTGGTTGTAGAGGGGTTGTGTGGTTGTAGTGGGGTTGTGTGATTGTAGTGGGGTTGTGTGGTTGTAGAGGGGTTGTGTGGTTGTAGAGGGGTTGTGTGAGTGTAGTGGGGTTGTGTGGTTGTGGGGGTTGTGTATTGTAGAGGGTGTGTGTGGTTGTATGTGGGGGTGTGGGGTGGGGTTGGATGATTGTAGTGGGGTTGTGTGATTGTAGTGGGGTTGTGTGGTTGTAGTGGGGTTGTGTGATGGAGTGGGGTTGAGTGGTTGTAGAAGGGTTGTGTGATGTCGAAGGGGTTGTGTGATTGTAGTGGGGTTGTGTGGTTGTAGAGGGGTTGTGTGATTGTAGAGGGGTGTGTGTTGTGGGGATGTGTGGTTGTAGTGGGGTTGTGTGATTGTAGTGGGGTTGTGTGGTTGTAGAGGGGTTGTGTGATTGTAGAGGGGTTGTGTGGTTGTAGTGGGGTTGTGTGATTGTAGTGGGGTTGTGTGGTTGTAGAGGGGTTGTGTGGTTGTAGAGGGGTTGTGTGATTGTAGTGGGGTTGTGTGGTTGTAGTGGGGTTGTGTGGTTGTAGTGGGGTTGTGTGATTGTAGAGGGCCTGTGTGATTGTATTAGGGTTGTGTGATTGTAGAGGGGTTGTGTGATTGTAGAGGGGTTGTGTGATTGTAGAGGGGTTGTGTGATTGTAGTGGGGTTGTGTGATTGTAGAGGGGTTGTGTGATTGTAGTGTGGTTGTGTGATTGTAGTGGGGTTGTGTGATTGTAGCGGGGTTGTGTGATTGTAGAGAGGTTGTGTGATTGTAGAGGGGTGTGTGATTGTAGTGGGGTTGTGTGATTGTAGTGGGGTTGTGTGGTTGTAGTGGGGTTGTGTGATTGTAGAGGGGTTGTGTGATTGTAGAGGGGTTTTGTCGTTGTAGAGGGGTTGTGTGATTGTAGAGGGGTTGTGTGATTGTAGAGGGGTGTGTGTGATTGTAGTGAGGTTGTTGTGTAGAGAGGTTGTGGATGGTAGAGGGTTTGTCGTTGTAGAGGGGTTGTGTGGTTGTAGAGGGTTTGTAGTGGAGGGTTTTTGTGGTTTGTAGAGGGGTTGTGGTTGTAGTGGGGTTGTAGATTGTAGGGTTGTGTGGTTGTAGAGGGGTTGTTGATTGTAAGAGGGTTTGGTTGTAGAGGGGTTGTGTGATTGTAGAGGGGTTGTGTGGTTGTAGAGGGGTTGTGTGGTTGTAGTGGGGTTGTGTGATTGTAGTGGGGTTGTGTGATTGTAGTGGGGTTGTGTGGTTGTAGTGGGGTTGTGTGATTGTAGTGGGGTTGTGTGATTGTAGTGGGGTTGTGTGATTGTAGAGGGGTTGTATAATTGTAGTGGGGTTGTGTGATTGTAGAGGGGTTGTATAATTGTAGAGGGGTTGTGTGATTGTAGAGGGGTTGTGTGATTGTAGTGGGGTTGTGTGGTTGTAGAGGGGTTGTGTGATTGTAGTGGGGTTGTGTGATTGTAGTGTTGTTGTGTGGTTGTAGAGGGGTTGTGTGATTGTAGAGGGTGTGTGTGGTTGTAGTGGGGGTGTGTGATTGTAGTGGGGTTGTGTGATTGTAGAGGGGTTGTGTGGTTGTAGTGGGGTTGTGTGATTGTAGTGGGGTTGTGTGGTTGTAGAGGGGTTGTGTGATTGTAGAGGGGTTGTGTGATTGTAGAGGGGTTGTGTGGTTGTAGAGGGGTTGTGTGATTGTAGTGGGGTTGTGTGGTTGTAGAGGGGTTGTGTGATTGTAGAGGGGTTGTGTGATTGTAGTGGGGTTGTGTGGTTGTAGAGAGGTTGTGTGGTTGTAGAGGGGTTGTGTGTTTGTTTTTAGTTGTAGGTTGGGGTAGTGGGGTTGTGTGATTGTAGAGAGGTTGTGTGATGTAGAGGGGTTTTTGTGATTGTAGCGGGGTTGTGTGGTGTAGTGGGTTTTGTGATTTAGTGGTTTGTGTGTTTGTAGCGGGGTTGTGTGATTGTAGTGGGGTTGTGTGTTTGTAGAGGGGTTGTGTGGTTGTAGCGGGGTTGTGTGATTGTAGTGGGGTTGTGTGATTGTAGTGGGGTTGTGTGATTGTAGTGTGGTTGTGTGGTTGTAGAGGGGTTGTGTGGTTGTAGCGGGGGGTGTGATTGTAGAGGGGTTGTGTGATTGTAGAGGGGTTGTGTGGTTGTAGAGGGGTTGTGTGATTGTAGTGGGGTTGTGTGGTTGTAGAGGGGTTGTGTGATTGTAGAGGGGCTGTGTGATTGTAGAGGGGTTGTGTGGTTGTAGAGAGGTTGTGTGATTGTAGTGGGGTTGTGTGGTTGTAGAGGGGTTGTGTGATTGTAGAGGGGTTGTGTAATTGTAGTGGGGTTGTGTGATTGTAGTGGGGTTGTGTGATTGTAGAGGGGTTTTGTGGTTGTATAGGGGTTGTGTGGTTGTAGTGGGGTTGTGTGGTTGTAGTGGGGTTGTGTGGTTGTAGAGGGGTTGTGTGATTGTAGAGGGGTTGTGTGATTGTAGAGGGGTTTTGTGGTTGTAGAGGGGTTGTGTGATTGTAGTGGGGTTGTGTGGTTGTAGAGGGGTTGTGTGATTGTAGTGGGGTTTTGTGGTTGTAGAGGGGTTGTGTGATTGTAGTGTTGTTGTGTGGTTGTAGAGGGGTTGTGTGATTGTAGTGTTGTTGTGTGGTTGTAGAGGGGTTGTGTGGTTGTAGTGGGGTTGTGTGGTTGTAGAGGGGTTGTGTGATTGTAGTGGGGTTTTGTGGTTGTATAGGGGTTGTGTGGTTGTAGTGGGGTTGTGTGGTTGTAGTGGGGTTGTGTGGTTGTAGTGGGGTTGTGTGATTGTAGTGGGGTTGTGTGATTGTAGAGGGGTTGTGTGGTTGTAGTGGGGTTGTGTGATTGTAGTGGGGTTGTGTGGTTGTAGAGGGGTTGTGTGATTGTAGTGGGGTTTTGTGGTTGTAGAGGGGTTGTGTGATTGTAGTGTTGTTGTGTGGTTGTAGAGGGGTTGTGTGGTTGTAGTGGGGTTGTGTGATTGAAGTGGGGGTGTGTGATTGTAGTGGGGTAGTGTGGTTGTAGTGGGGTTGTGTGATTGTAGTGGGGTTGTGTGATTGTAGAGGGGTTGTGTGGTTGTAGTGGGGGTTGTTGAGGGTAGAGGGTGTGAATGCGTAGTGGGGGTTGTGTGGTTGTAGAGGGGTTGTGTGGTTGTAGTGGGGTTGTGTGATTGTAGAGGGGTTGTGTGGTTGTAGTGGGGTAGTGTGGTTGTAGAGGGGTTGTGTGATTGTAGAGGGGTTGTGTGATTGTAGTGAGGGGTGTTTGATTGTAGCGGGGTTGTGTGGTTGTAGTGGGGTTGTGTGATTGTAGTGGGGTGTTTGATTGTAGAGGGGTTGTGTGGTTGTAGAGGGGTTGTGTGATTGTAGAGGGGTTGTGTGGTTGTAGTGGGGTAGTGTGGTTGTAGAGGGGTTGTGTGATTGTAGAGGGGTTGTGTGATTGTAGTGAGGGGTGTTTGATTGTAGCGGGGTTGTGTGATTGTAGAGGGGTTGTAGTGGGGTAGTGTGGTTGTAGAGGGGTTGTGTGATTGTAGAGGGGTTGTAGTGGGGTAGTGTGGTTGTAGAGGGGTTGTGTGATTGTAGAGGGGTTGTGTGGGGTGTGGTGTAGGGGTGTGTGTGATTGTAGAGGGGTTGTGTGATTGTAGTGAGGGGTGTTTGATTGTAGCGGGGTTGTGTGGTTGTAGTGGGATAGTGTGGTTGTAGAGGGGTTGTGTGATTGTAGAGGGGTTGTGTGGTTGTAGTGGGGTAGTGTGGTTGTAGAGGGGTTGTGTGATTGTAGAGGGGTTGTGTGATTGTAGTGGGGTAGTGTGGTTGTAGAGGGGTTGTGTGATTGTAGAGGGGTTGTGTGGTTGTAGTGGGTTTGTGTGAGTGTTTGTGCGACTGTTGTTCCAGCATTAAGTGTGTGTGTTTCCTCAGCAGGACAGGTGAAGAGGAAGTTCTCCAGTTGCCGTGGTGAGAGAGGAGGAGCTTACAGTGGAACTGTTTGTAGTTCCTTTGATCTTCCTCTACACCCGTTTAATCCTATTACTGGATGGATTTCTCTGCGTCTGATTGGTGGAACTTCTGTACATGGAAATGATCAGAGACTGGAGTGTAATCAAAGTCTGAAATGAAGCCCCACCCACCCACCCACCCCTTATTTACATATCATTTACATAAAACACGCCCTGGTTTATGGAGATGTTTTAGGAGAGAGCCAATAGAAGGACAGCATTCAGCAGCTGGTGAGCTAATGGCTGTGCTGAGTTGGACTTTGAGGTGTAGTGGTGAGAGCACTGCGCCCCCTACTGACCAAACTGTACAAAGTTAATATCACCACAACTGGACACAATACAGTTTTTATGAACTAAAGGACTGGGTGTGAGAGATTTGATTGTATCTGTAAAATATGAAAGTGTTTATGAACTAAAAGACTGGGTGTGTGAGATGAAGGATTT
>JAMWET010005922.1:17500-42276 GCA_024036415.1 Prochilodus magdalenae | reverse complement strand
AGCGCACACCCCCGATCTCGGTCGAATACCCCCATGCGTCCCGCGGGAGATGGCTCTGTGTGTGTGTGTGTGTGCATGTGAGTGTGTGTGTGGGTCTGTGTGTGTGTGTGAGTGTGGGTCTGTGTGTGTGTGTGTGTGTGGGTCTATGTGTGTGTGGGTCTGTGTGAGTGTGTGTGTGTGTGATCAGTGATGTTAGAGCTGGCTCTGTGTGTGTGTGTGCGCATGTGAGTGTGTGTGGGTGTGATCAGTGATGTTAGAGCTGGCTCTGTGTGTGTGTGTGTGTGTGTGTGCGCGCGCATGTGAGTGTGTGTGTGTGTGTGTATGTGGGTCTGTGTGTGTGTGGGTCTGTGTGTGTGGGTCTGTGTGAGTGTGTGTGTGTGTGTGTGTGTGTGTGTGTGTGATCAGTGATGTTAGAGCTGGCTCTGTGTGTGTGTGTGTGTGCATGTGAGTGTGTGTGTGGGTCTGTGTGTGTGTGTGTGTGTGGGTCTATGTGTGTGTGGGTCTGTGTGAGTGTGTGTGTGTGTGATCAGTGATGTTAGAGCTGGCTCTGTGTGTGTGTGTGCGCATGTGAGTGTGTGTGGGTGTGGGTCTGTGTGTGTGTGTGTGTGTGTGAGAGTGTGTCTCTGTGTGTGTGGGTGTGTGTTGTCCTCTGTAAGATGACATGTGACTTGATTAGAGTGGAGCAGACTACATGTCTAACAGCCGGCGAGAGAGAGAGAAAGCAGCGCCCTCTATGTACCACACACATGCCAGCATGCATGGTTACCAGGCTGAATCACAGAGGGGACCCTCAGTGTAAAATAAAGCATGTCTGTCGTTTCTGCTTCACCTGTATATAATAGGTCATGATGGTGGATGTGTTTAAATTCTGCAGGTGTGGCAGTAGCTCTCTCATTTCACTGATAAAGGTACCATAGACCACAAGTACATTGTATTCAGAATTTTAAGTGGCTCTTTGATGTTTTGCATAGCAGGTATGTGACTTTGTTCGTGGGGAAAATCCACCCAATGGTTTGGTCCTAGAATGGAAGGAGCTGTTTTCCTTTTCTGTTGTTGAGCTCATGAATGATTAAATGAGCTCTGTTTTGATTGGCAGCAAGATGCCACCCACGATAATTACGCAGAAGCAACATGTGGAAATTTGGAGCTAACGCTAGTAGCTAACGTTCCCTATACTAGCTAGATTAAAGTTGTTCCTCACTTTAGAATTCTCAGTTTAAGATGATCTGCTTCAACTGGCAAGCACGGATACAATCACACAGCATGACTACTACTTACAGGCTGCTGTTGGGGTTGTGATGCTAATAACGGTGGAAATGCTCCTCTCTCCGGTCTCCTCAGGGTCAAACCTGGGGTGTAGAGTGACCGTAAGCAAAGTAACGAAAGTATATACCTTCATTTGGCTTTCATAATGTCTTTCATTCTTTTGTTTGTGGATTACAGATTATTATAATTACCTCAGCATCTTGCTAACCTTGGAGCTTGATGTCAAACCAGTGTAGGTTTTTGAAGTCATTCTGAGTCACTCCATGACCCCCCAGTCTGCGTACGACCGACCACTGCAGTCCCTTTGTGTCACATGTGACACGTATGGTGTTTACAGACATTCGTGGTTAACGGTCTGTGTGCATGATAGTATCTTGCTGTGTGCAGTCACAAGATCTGCCGATGGTGCTGCACTAACAGGAGGACTCATAGAGGACACCACTGCTCGCTGGAGGTCTGTAGTGGTGGTGTTGGGTCAGTCAGGTATAGGGGTAAGACCCGTCCTTGCTTCTTACCACGTCAAACCCACACACCAAGTTTCAGTCCTGTAGGGTGATTCCTGTGTGGTGAAAATAAACATCAGCTCTGATAGGAGATGAACTGTTCCGTTAGCTTACGATAGCATTCACCAGCCAGTTTGTTTTGCTGGCGTTGCCAACCATACACCAGACTTAAAAGAGCATGGACTGAACGAATTCTGGGGAGTGAACCCTTGGTAGCACCACAACCTAGCACCAGAAGTTGAACTAATTGCACCCAGACCCGTATTCTCATCATGAGATCAGGGTGACCACAGTCGTATGACTGCGAATGTGCAAAGCGTTTTCGGAGTAGATGTAAACAGAGGAGAGTTTAAGTATAATAGGAAACAGCCTCACACCCTCGCTCTGACCACAGCAGATGGAGGCTCTCGCCATTCCTGCATTTCTGGCACATTACGCTCACATTAATCTAATACAGAGGAAAGGCTGGGCTCTCTCTGCCAGGCTGATTAATCAAGCACCGCAGCGGCCACAGCAATGCTAACAGCTTCGTACAGCACACCAACTCACTGACTCCCTCCGCAGTGTGACTGAGTAGAGTAGCGAGTGAATGAGTGAGGGAAGAAACAGATAAAGAAAGAAGGGAAAGGAAATAAGTGGAAAGCTCAAAAGATGAGTCCCTCTGTGTGTTTAAGGTGGTAGTAACTCCAGGCTCCTGCAGGTGGCGCTGCACGAGGGTGGGGTGTGAGTGACAGGATCCATAGATTGGGAGGAGGAGCTACAGTGCAGGGAATGTCTCGGTCCATGTGTGGAAAATGGCTCCAGAGCAGATGTTCATGATTGGCTAAAAGGAGGGACTGCATGTGGGCGTGGCCAAAGACCATAGTGTGAAGGAAGTAGCTGAATCTGCAGGTGTATACAATCCCAGTGGATACAATCCCAGTCTACAGGGAATTCTCCTCGGAACTGTGTACTTGTCCAGTACATGTCCAATGCAGTCCCAGCTGGTACTGAATCTGGTGGAGGGGTTACATGGCAGTAGGTGCGGGTCAGTCACAGGGGACTCATACTGAAGTTAGTTTTCTACTGGTTGAGCTCCAGGTCTTTGTCCATGGTGAGCAGTCAGTCCTCTGTCTGGCTTTAATGTTCCAGACTGACAGTTACGAATGGTTGTGATGTCACAGTAACTGGTGATTGGGCCAACCCATCAGCAGACATGAAGTTCACCCTTTTAAATTCCCACTTAATAATAAAAACCATTAACCTTTCCGCCCTATACGAACGTCATGAAAAGAAGAAAGCAAGCTGAGTGAATGAACGAATAAGTAAGTGAGAGAATGGGCGGGTGAATGAGAAAGAGATAGAATGAATGAGTGACTGTGTAATGAAAAGAATGAGTGACCAAGTGAAGGAGTGAGTGAGGAAAGGAAAGATTGTAAGAAAGTTATAAAAAATGTAAACTGAAAACGGAGAGAATGAGTGCATGTCACCGCTATGGACAACATCACTGAGTCACTTTAAACACCCCCCCCCCAACCCACACACACACACACACACACACACTCACATATATACACACACACTCAAATACACACACACACACACAGACACACACACACTCACACACTCACATATATATATACACACACACACACACACACACACACACACTCAAATATACACACACACACACACACACACACACTCAAATATACACACACACACACACACACACACACACACACACACACACACACACACTCACATATACACACACACACACACACACACTCAAATACACACATACACTCACATACACACACACACACACACATACACACACACACACACTCACATACACACACACACACACACACACACACACACACACACACACACAAGAACAACGAACGAGCAAAACAGGTGAGAGTGAGCAAATGAGTGAATGAATGGCAGATCAATGGAGGCACTGACTAAAGCCATGACTTAGAGTGAATGACTGAGTGAGGGAGCTAGTGGGAGTGTGACAGGGTGAGTGAGGGAAGAAAAGAAGGTCAGAAATGAAAGGAACTAAAAGGAATACAAAGTGGGAGGAGAGAGAATGAGTGAGTGAGAGAAAGAGCAAGTGAGAAAGAAAGAGCGAGCGAGACAATGAGCGAGTGGGTGAGGGTGAATGAGGGGAGTGAGTGAAGAAAAGGAGATGAAAAGACTGACACATTCCACACACCGTCCGCGCTACGCTTCACCGGTGAGGAGCAGTAAAGGGCCCGCCTCACACTGCAGCACCATACCACCTCGGGGGCAATCAGAAGATCGTCTACAGTTTCAAAATGCACCGCGCAGTCCCCACATGTCCACATACGGACTATAATGCGTGTTTGTGATGTCACAAAGATTAAAGCATTCACACGTGGCCACACATGGTCTCTCACTCATGCTGAGGCTATAAGAAGTGGGGCGGTCTTTGCACCAGGCTAATGTAGGCAGCCCCTTAGGCCCCCCATGACCAAGGGCCTCGTGATAATCCAAATGAGGTACTTTGCATATGCTGATGTTTAATATTCTGCTCTGAAACACTGTATATATATACACATCCTAAAACTAAGGGAGTACTCCCAGTATATATGAAGTGGGGCACACTCAGCTAATATTCAGATCAAATAGGTCCATAATAAATCCACTGATCTAATCAACATTCCACTCACCAGCTATGATACCACCATACCAGGACTTCACCGTACCACCATACCAGCACTTCACCATACCATCATATCAGCATGTCACCATACCATCATACCAGCACTTCACCATACCATCATACCAGGACTTCACCATACCACCATACCAGCACTTCACCATACCATCATACCAGCATGTCACCATACCATCATACCAGCACTTCATCATACCATCATACCAGCACTTCACCATACCATCATACCAGCATGTCACCATACCATCATACCAGCACTTCATCATACCATCATACCAGCACGTCACCATACCACCATATCACCGTATCACCATCCCAGCACTGCACAATACCAGCAAGTCACCATACCACCATACCAGCACTTCACCATACCACTATACCAGGACTTCACCATACCATCATACCAGCATGTCACCATACCATCATACCAGGACTTCACCATACCATCATACCAGCACGTCACCACACCACCATACCAGCACTTCACCATACCACTATACCAGGACTTCACCATACCATCATATCAGCATGTCACCATACCATCATACCAGGACTTCACCATACCATCACACCAGCACTTCACCATATCATCATACCAGCATGTCACCATACCATCATACCAGCATTTCACCATACCATCATACCAGCATGTCACCATACCACCATATCACTGTATCACCATCCCAGCAAGTCACCATACCACCATACCAGCACTCCACCATACCATCATACCAGCACTTCACCGTATCACCATCCCAGCACTGCACCATACCAGGACTTCACCATACCACCATACCAGGACTTCACCATACCACCATACCAGGACTTCACCATACCAGCACTTCACCATACCATCATACCAGGACTTCACCATACCACCATACCAGCACTTCACCATACCATCATATCAGCATGTCACCATACCATCATACCAGGACTGCACCATACCACCATACCAGGACTTCACCATACCATCATACCAGCAGTTCACCATACCATCATACCAGGACTTCACCATACCACCATACCAGGACTGCACCATACCACCATACCAGGACTTCACCATACCATCATACCAGCACTTCACCATACCATCATACCAGCACATCACCATACCACCATATTACCGTATCTCCATCCCAGCACTGCACCATACCAGCAAGTCACCATACCACCATACCAGCACTTCACCATACCATCATACCAGCACTCCACCATACCATCATACCAGCATCTCACCGTATCACCATCCCAGCACTGCACCATACCACCATACCAGGACTTCACCATACCACCATACCAGGACTTCACCATACCATCATATCGGCATGTCACCATACCAGGACTGCACCATACCACCATACCAGGACTTCACCATACCATCATACCAGCACTTCACCACACCATCATACCATCACTTCACCATACCAGCACTTCACCATACCACCATACCAGCACTTCACCATACCATCATACCAGCACGTCACCATACCAGCACTTCACCATACCATCATACCAGCACTTCACCATACCACCACTTCACCGTATCACCATCCCAGCACTGCACCATACCACCATACCAGCACGTCACTATACCATCATACCAGCACTTCACCATACCACAATATCACCGTATCACCGTATCACCATCCCAGCACTGCACCATACCAGCAAGTCACCATACCACCATACCAGCACTCCACCATACCATCATACCAGCACTTCACCGTATCACCATCCCAGCACTGCACCATACCACCATACCAGGACTTCACCATACCACCATACCAGGACTTCACCATACCACCATACCAGCACTTCACCATACCATCATATCGGCATGTCACCATACCACCATACCAGGACTTCACCATACCATCATACCAGCACTCCACCATACCACCATACCAGCACTTCACCATACCATCATATCGGCATGTCACCATACCAGGACTTCACCATACCACCATACCAGGACTTCACCATACCATCATACCAGCACTTCACCATACCACCATACCAGCACTTCACCACACCATCATACCAGCACTTCACCACACCATCATACCAGCACTTCACCATACCACCATACCAGCACTTCACTTTATCGTACCACCATACCAGCACTTTACGGTAATGCCATACCAGCACAGCACTTCATTTTATTGTACCACCAAATCAGCGTACTTCACTGTACCGTGTCCTCATATCACTGTAACCTGTAGCTACTCAAGAGCGGGTAAACATGTTTAGGGCGGTTTCATCTCTGTGGCCATTGGTCTGGTGCTGCCTTGGTTAAAGTAGAGTCAAAAGTCAGAACCATGCATCACTGTTCCAGGACACACCAGTCATTACTTCCAGCAGGTCCTTTCTGCACTTCTGCGTCACTCTGCCACACTGTCGGTACACTGGCAGACAAATTAGCTCAGTTCAAACACAAATGTTAAACCCAGCAAAATTAACGTCTGAGGGTTTCGCCGTCCCGGGGGGTCGGTGAGGGGGTCTGGGGGGGTTTGGCATTCCTGTGGAAATTTATCCCTGATGAGCATTTCAGCCTTTTTGAATGAGATGCAGCCAATCGAAACAAAGCTCATTTACATACCCCTGTTCAGGCAAACATCAGCCCGGATAATTATTTGATGTTCGGGTCGGTTTGCTTTGTTCTCGTCTTTGCTGACTGTGGTTCAGCCTCTGTCTCAGCTTTAGAAGGGCTAGTACAGTTTAGGCTTCTCCTCTTCTTCTTTCTCTCTGTGACTCCTTCTCCCTCTCCAGATGTAAGGATGACTCATTCTGTTTGGACAGATGAAGGGTTGGGGAGATGGGGAGAGGAGAGAGAGAGACTCAGGGGGAGAGTGGGAGGCGGATGAAATCGAATGATTAAACTGATATAATAAAGAGATTCAAGTCACATTCACCACAACGCACTCCGCCTAGCACCAGCTGTGCCGAGCCGCTCGCGCCAGAATGTGCATGTGCGCAGAGCTGAACTGGAGCACGCATGTCTTTGACCTCGACGTGACGTGACGTGACGAGTCTCCTCTGCAGATAACGAGTGATAAGACGATACGGTACTGGGACCTAAACCAGCACATGATAAGGTGAAGAGATGGTAATCCCTGATAAATGCTCACGAGCCGTAACAGTGGAGCAGTCAAAGCCATAAGCCTGCCAGAAGTCAAACACACCGTATCCCTCTTATTACAGGCGATGCTGAAAAGACTGATTAGCTGCGAAGGCAGGAGAAGAAAGTTACATAACAGGATATATATCTGTACCCAAAAGGACCAACCCACAGGAAGGAAACTCGCTGTGTAGGTCTGACATCATGAGACATGCTAATGACTTACGCTCTGTGTATGTGACGTAGGCAAGGGCGAGTCTTATCTCTGTACCTGACTGAGTTACAGATGAGATTCCTGAAACTGGATTAGTTATCATCCCATTAGGAAAACCCCAGACTACGGGATTCCACCATCAACCTACAGAGCCTCTTCAGCATTCATTACGAGCATGGCCTTTTATTCTTTCGGACCCGGAGTTTCGGGAATGGTGGCTTGGAATTTAAAGTCACCTCTCGGATTCATTGGGGTTGTGTTTGTACAGTGTGATGCCTGCAGGGTTCCTGCAGTGGAGCTGGAGCGATTTCTCTCTCTCTCTCACTCTGACTTCTCTGTCTCTCTCTCTGTCTCACTCTTTCTATCTCTCTCTCTCTCTCTTTCTGTCTCTTTTTCTGTTTCACTCTGTTCACTCCCTACAACCGTAAAGATGTCAAGACTTTGATCTGTCCAAACCCAAAGACCTGAAGGGAAGCGAGGCAGACAGAAGACGAAGACAAGGAAGAAAAATAAAATGAGATAAGGATTCTTAGAGGGGTTGAGGGAGAGAGAAAGAGAGAGAGTAACAGAGAGAGGGAGAGAGAGAAAGAGAGAGAGTAACAGAGAGAGGGAGAGAGAAAAAGAGAGAGAGTAACAGAGAGAGGGAGAGAGAGAAAGAGAGAGAGGGAGAGAAAAAGAACGGGGGGGGGGGGGTTAGGGGTGGATGGGCTTTCCAGCTATGTCCTGTCAAGCATGAAGCCACAGCTGCAGAAATGAGGATGGAGAAGAACGATGGATAGCACATGTTAGAGATGCGGTCAGTGGGGAAACGGTTCTTTATGAGAAAATCATTCCAGCATCATTCCAGCGTTATTCCAGCGTTCATGTGGGTGAAAAAAGCCCGGTTCCTCACATACAAGTGGCCTCAAGTGGCTTCTCCTCCCCTGCGCTCCTGTACACGATTAAACATCTCCATATGTCCGAGCGTGTGAGGAACGAAAGAGCGAGGAATGAGAGGACACACAGGAACCAGCTGCAAGGTTTCATCACCTCAGTTTAATGATCCTTCAGGAGACAGGAGGCTGAAGAGAGAGAGAAGTTACTGTAGCCGAGGAGGAGCGTTAGTGGCGAGGAGCGTAATGGGTTTAGCAGATAGCGTATGTAAAACCTAGCAGAGCGCAGGAATGCTCTCGAACCAGATGCATAAGCAATATTCAGAAGAGGCCCCATCAAACGACCCTACCCAGTAAAACCTGTATCTGTAACAGGGACGCTACAGGAGAGGACCTAACGAGCTGTACCTGCACCGCATAACATCAGCCTGCCTACATCAACCTGCCTACATCAGCCTGCCTACACCAGCCTGCCTAGACCAGCCTGCCTACACCAGCCTGCCTACACCAGCCTGCCAACATCAGCCTGCCTACATCAGCCTGCCTAGATCAAGCTGCCTAGACCAGCCTGCCTACATCAGCCTGCCTACATCAGCCTGCCTACATCAGGCTGCCTACAGACCAGCCCTAGACCAGCCTGCCTACATCAACCTGCCTACATCAGCCTGCCTACATCAACCTGCCTACATCAGCCTGCCTACACCAGCCTGCCTAGACCAGCCTGCCTACATCAGCCTGCCTACATCAGCCTGCCTACATCAGCCTGCCTAGACCAGCCTGCCTACATCAGCCTGCCTACATCAGCCTGCCTACATCAGCCTGCCTACACCACCCTGCCTACACCAGCCTGCCTACATCAGCCTGCCTACATCAACCTGCCTACATCAGCCTGCCTACATCAACCTGCCTAGACCAGCCTGCCTACGTCAGCCTGCCTACACCAACCTGCCTAGACCAGCCTGCCAACATCAGCCTGCCTACGTCAGCCTGCCTACGTCAGCCTGCCTACGTCAGCCTGCCTACATCAGCCTGCCAACATCAGCCTGCCAACATCAGCCTGCCTAGACCAGCCTGCCTACATCAGCCTGCCAACATCAGGCTGCCTACATCAACCTGCCGAGATCAGCCTGCCTACATCAGCCTGCCTACATCAGCCTGCCAACATCAGCCTGCCTACATCAGCCTGCCTACATCAACCTGCCTACATCAACCTGCCTACATCAGCCTGCCTACATCAGCCTGCCTACATCAACCTGCCTAGACCAGCCTGCCTACGTCAGCCTGCCTACACCAACCTGCCTAGACCAGCCTGCCAACATCAGCCTGCCTACACCAGCCTGCCTAGATCAGCCTGCCTACGTCAGCCTGCCTACGTCAGCCTGCCTACGTCAGCCTGCCAACGTCAGCCTGCCAACATCAGCCTGCCAACATCAGCCTGCCTAGACCAGCCTGCCTACATCAGCCTGCCAACATCAGGCTGCCTACATCAGCCTGCCTAGACCAGCCTGCCTACATCAGCCTGCCAACATCAGGCTGCCTACATCAACCTGCCGAGATCAGCCTGCCTACATCAACCTGCCGAGATCAGCCTGCCAACATCAGCCTGCCTACATCAACCTGCCGAGATCAGCCTGCCTACATCAACCTGCCTACATCAGCCTGCCAACATCAGCCTGCCTACATTTACATTTCTGGCATTTAGCTGACGCTCTTATCCAGAGCGACTTACAAGGTTAATCACATTACAGGTAGGCCAATGTAGTGTTAGGAGTCTTGCCCGAGGACTCTTATTGGTGTAGCACAGCTTAATCACCCAGACCGGGATTTGAACCCCAGTCTCCCACGTGTGGTGGTGGCTACTTGGTGGGTAGTGGTGTTATCCGCTGAGCTACATCAGCCTGCCTAGATCAGCCTGCCTACATCAGCCTGCTTACATCAGCCTGCCTAGACCAGCCTGCCTACATCAGGCTGCCAACATCAGGCTGCCAACATCAGCCTGCCTACATCAGCCTGCCTAGACCAGCCTGCCTAGACCAGCCTGCCTACATCAGCCTCCCTACAGACCAGCCCTAGACCAGCCTGCCTAGATCAGCCAAAATTATATCCCTCAGGCACCAGAACCGAATGGCACTAGATAAGGAGGACCGGGGAGATTCCCACGTTTCATGGCGAATGGTCTATGTTGTAACCAAGTTGACTCTAAATGTAATTACAAACAAACAACTGGACACGTTTTGGACCGGACAGTGTAGAAATCTTCTCAGCACATTTGACCATTGGAGGGCGCTCTATCGAACGCACCACGCTGGGGCCAAACTGTGGTCGTCCTGGAATAAGCCTGGTGTCATCTAACAGGATATTTAAAAACACTGATCAGCAGAAACAGGAATGAGGAAGAACCCCACATGCTCGTTAGCGGTCGTGCTGCTGTTACACGGTGGTCACAGAGTGGTCAGAGAGTCGCCTCACTAGGGCTACGAGCGCCACAGCGGCGGTTTGTGAAATGTAGGCTTTGGCCAGCTGCGGCTTATCTGATCCCTCGCCGGATCCTGAGTGGCGGTCCCGGTGGATTGTGGGTATTGTAGTTGAAGTGAAATGAGAGGAGAGGACTGGAATGTAGGGCCACAGAGGTTCGCTTACACGTCTCAGCCCAGACAATCCCTCTAACAGACGCTCTCCCTGCAAACCACAGATACTCCACACGGAGGACATGAGCAATATCTCCACCACCTCGGAAAAGAGCTGCTCCACTGAGAACGGGGCTCGGATACTGCATCCCTGGAGGCCTGAAAACCTTCCCTCGACCTCGCTCTCGCTCTCTCTCTCTCTCTCTCTCTCTCTCTCTCTCTCTCCCCTTCTCTCTCTCTCTCTTTCTCTCTCTCTCTCTCTTTCTCCCTCGCCCTCTCCCTTTCTCCTTCTCTCTCAACCTCTCTCTCTCCCTTTCTCCTTCTCTCCTTTTCTCTCTCTCTCTCTCCCCCTCCTCCCTCAACCTCTCTCTCTCCCTCCCTCTCTCCCTCTCCTTCTTCCCCTCTCTCACCCCTTCTCCCTCTCCCTCAACCTCTCTCTCTCTCTCCCTCTCTCCCTCTCCTTCTTCCCCTCTCTCTCACCTTCTCCCTCTCCCTCAACCTCCCTCGACCTCTCTCCCTCTCTCTCTCTTTCTTGGTTTGACTGCGGGGCGAAATCAGATCAGGAAAGCAGCTGGGGAGAGGGAGAGACTGAGCGAGATACAAAAGAATGCCAAAAGCATCTTCACATTTCATGTTTCTCCTCATCATCCATCATCTTTTACAGGCCTGGCCTCAGACAGGCCGTCCATGAAAGAGGAACTAGTGTTCCCCTGAGGAGAAAGCGCACAGAGCCAGTCATTGTGTTAAATGGATGTCTGGCATTGGTGTGCGTGTGTGTGTGTGTGTGTGGCGCGTTCTGGAACGTGCTGTAGAATGTACTGTATACTGTATGAAGTCCGTGAGAAAGTGAGGAAGTGAATAACCCATATGAATGAACATGCAGCTGCAGACTCGTAATAAAACTAGCATCTCAGAATCTTTACCTCTACAGCAGAAACATACAAGCGTCATACAATCATTCACGACGGAACAGCTCCACCCAGAAGGAGCTGTGGGAGTGCGGGTGTGGTGGGAAGGAAGATAAAGGTGACCAGGATCAATAACTGATGATAAGTTTAGACTGATATGATCAATATTTATTGAGCTACACATACAGAAGTCTGTCTCTCAGTATGGCGTCGGGCCGCCGTGTTCGCTAACCCAACACGCCAGACGTCTCGGTATGGAGCTGTAGAGGTTCCTGATGGTGTCCTGTGATAATCCATCCCATGCAGCTTGAACATCCTCACACAGTTCCTGCAGATGGTGCGGTAGGGGTGGAGGTGGAGGGACACCACGTCTTCTGGACGTGTGACTACAAACCGTTCATCTCGGTGCTGACCACGGTGCCTCCACACACGGGTTCGTTGGGCGTCTCCACCAAGACTAAAGCGGGACTCATCACTGAAGATGACCCGCTGCCATTCTGAGTCACTCCATGACAGTCTGGTACGACACCACTGCAGTCTTTGGTGACGGTGACGTGGTGTTAAGGACAGTCGTGGTAACGGTCTGTGTGCATGTAGTCCTGCGTGGTGCAGCCGTCTGCCGATGGTGCTGCACTAACAGGAGATCATGGAGGACACCACTGCTCGCTGGAGGTCTGTAGCGGTGGTGTTGGGTCAGTCAGGTACAGAGATACCACCACCACGTCAGTGTCACTGCAGTGCTGAGAATGATCCTCCACCCACATCCTACCTGCTCTGTGGGGGTCCTGTGGGGGTCCTGACCATTGAAGAACAGGGTAATACAGTACACAGAGAAACAGATGGACTACAGTCTGGACCTGTACACCTACAGAGCGTCCTGTATGGACAGTGGAGCTGAGACAGTGGACAGTGGGTGGAGATACACTGTAGTGGCCCTAGGAGTGGCCTGTGGGTGTCTGGTGGATTATGGTGTTCTGGTTGAAGATTTTGTTGATATTCAGTAATAATGTCCCAAATGATGTCAGGACCACAAGCAGGCTCGAGTAACACCAGTGCGGGTTCTAAAGGACCGTTCATCATGAAGCAGCGAGGAATGAATAAAAGCTATGTGTGTTAAGCACTGAACACAATGTGGATTGGCGGCTCCTAGTTTCCATGCATGTTGGCATGTTCGGTCAGCCACTCCTTGGACACAATGTAAAGGGGTGGTTTCCTTATGATGGAGATGTGGTGAATGTACATACAGTGAGGAAAGTATCTGAACACCCTGCGACTTTCTCCCACTTAGAAATCATGGAGAGGTCTGAAATTTTCATCTTAGGTGCACAAATAAATTATTAAAAAAATCATACATTGTGATTTACGGATTTTTTTTTAGATTATGTCTCTCACAGTGGACATACTGTGAGAGACATAATCTAAAAAAAAAAAAATTCGAGCAGGGATTTTGGCCCATTCCTCCACACAGATCTCCTCCAGATCAGCCAGGTTTCTGGGCTGTCGCTGAGAAACACGGAGTCTGAGCTCCCTCCAAAGATCTTCTATAGGGTTTAGGTCTGGAGACTGGCTAGGCCACTCCAGAACCTTGATCTGCTTCTTACGGAGCCACTCCTTGGTTATCCTGGCTGTGTGCTTTGGGTCATTGTCATGTTAGAAGACCCAGCCACGACCCATCTTCACTGCTCTAACTGAGGGAGGAGGTTGTTCCCCAAAATCTCCCACATGGCCCCGGTCCTCCTCACCCGGTCCTCCTCTCCTTAATACAGTGCAGACAGGACGTCCCATGTGCAGAAACACCCCCACAGCATGATGCTCCACCCCCATGCTCCACAGTAGGGTGGTGTTTTTGGGATGGTGCTCATCACTCTTCGTCCTCCAAACACGGCGAGTGGAATTAAGACCATCTGACCACAGAGCTTTCTCCCATGACTCCTCTGGATCATCCAAATGGTCATGGGCAGACCTAAGCCGGGCCTGGACGTGTGCTGGTGTAAGCAGGGGAACCTTCCGGGCCATGCAGGACTTTAAACTATGAGGTCTTAGTGTATTACCCACAGTAACCGTGGAAACAGTGGTGCCAGCTCTCTTCAGGTCATTGACCAGCTCCTCCCGTGTAGCTCTGGGCTGATTCCTCACCTTTCTTCGGATCACTGATACACCACCAGGTGAGATCTTGCGTGGAGCCCCAGTCCGAGGGAGATTGACAGTCATGTTTAGCTCCTCCCATTTTCTAATAATTGCTCCAACGGTTGATCTCCAAGCTGCTTGGCGATTGCCCCGTAGCCCTGTCCAGCCTTGTGGATGTCAGCAGGTTAAGGCCCTGGTGTCTTTGGACAGCTCTCTGGTCTTAGCCATGTTAGTAGTTGGGGTCTTACTGATGGTGTGGGGTGGACAGGTGTCGTTATGCAGCTAACGACCTCCAACAGGTGCTTCTAATTCAGAGTAATAGGTGGAGTGGAGGTGGAGTTTTTAGAGGTGGACTAACAGGTCTTTGAGGGCCAGAGTTTTTGCTGATTGGCAGGTGTCCAAATACTGATTTACAGCAGTAACACACAAATACATTATTAATAAATCATACACTGGGATTTCCAGATTTTTTTTAGATTATGTCTCACAGTGGACATCATGCACCTACGATGGAAATTTCAGACCCTCCATGATTTCTAAGTGGGAGAATTTGTAAAGTCGCAGGGTGTTCAAATACCTCACTGTATGTGTGTGTGTGCGAGTGTGTGTGTGCGAGTGTGTGTCTGTGTGTGTGTATGTGTGTGTGTGTGTGTGTGTGTGTGTGTGTGTGTGTGTGTGTGTGTGCGCGAGTGTGTGAGTGTGTGTGTGTGTGTGCGCGAGTGTGCGAGTGTGTGTGTGTGTGTGCAAGTGTGCGAGTGTGTGTGTGTGTGTGCGAGTGTGTGTGTGTGTGAGTGTGTGTGCGAGTGTGTGAGTGTGTGTGTGTGTGTGCGAGTGTGTGAATGTGTGTGTGAGTGTGTGTGTGTGTGTGCGAGTGTGTGAATGTGTGCGAGTGTGTGTGCGAGTGTGTGAGTGTGTGTGTGTGTGTGCGAGTGTGTGAATGTGTGTGTGAGTGTGTGTACGCACATCTGCTGGATAGCCACAAAAGCATGGTCATCTCAGCATATAATAACAGATGTAAATCAGTGATTGGCGCGTTGCCATGGCAGCCGCAAGCAGGGGCATTTGCTCGATCGCTCAGGGCGAGAGAGACGTGGATATTTCATTAACCTTCACACAGACTGGCATTCCGTTTAATGACCGACCTCGGAATAAACGCATCCCTGCAACAAGGAGCTGACTGGCAACAATCTGAGAAAGGACGGTGCCCTCACATATTCCCGCCTGCGGCAGCTCCAGGACGGAACCAGGATCAGCCGGACCAGCACACAGAGCGCAGGACGTCAGTGGTACATCCGAGGTGCATAGTTCCATTATTAATGGGGGATATAGAAGTCAGAGTGAAACTCGGAAGCCCGTGGTGGTGCTGTGGGGGTCCATGTCACTCACTACCCTAGACCACCAGTGAAGCTCAGGTGTTTTATATGATGAGGAGGATCTGAAGAGGGATGCTTTATATGGGGACTGTTTCGCGTAACCACACCCTGCATGAACTACTTCTGTATGTGTAGCTCAATAAACATTGATCATATCAGTCTAAATTTATCATCAGGTATTGATCCTGGTCCCCTTTATCTTCCCTCCCAGCTATCCTATTGCTGATGAGTGTATAAACATGGCCTACACCATGTAGCACAGCTGAACACAGTGTACAGTTAGGATGATGAGTCGAGTAGAACTGTCTAATCTCAGAGACGTGCTTGCTTCTGTCACTGGACGTGATTCTTTCCTCATATGTGACACAGGCAGTGACCTGTTCGCAGCCGACAGGCTATTCGTTACCAAAACTGCCACGTCATATATACAGACGGGTAAAACGAGCTGCGCAGACGGCCTGGTTCTGTGATGCTGTGAAAACCAAGCCGTTTACATCCTTCTGCCTATTCAGTCCACAGCAGCTCAGCCCTGACCAGCTAGGCTGCGGGTTTCAGCCAGGGCTGCTTTTTAACACCCACACATGCATGCACACTTGCACCCACACACACCCACACACACAAAAGCCTTGAGAGTGGTGTCTTTGCCTTCGGGGCTTGGGGGAAAGGAATAGAAGCTCTTTGTAAGTCACTATTAGTTGCTAAGAGGACATTCCCAGCATTCTTCAGTCAGTAAGTGTGGCCCCATCGCCAACAGTAACGCAAACACTTCCCACAATGCTCTGGGTGAGAAATGCACTGATAGCTGGGAAAGAGAGACCCATCTGGCCCACTGTGCCCACTGGGCATAATGCTGGGTAAAGGAGAAGAAAGACCAGATGAAGCCGGGTCATTACTGTTCTGAGACTCTCAGAGAGAGGACTGAGGAAAGACCAACCGCATGGGACAGTGGCAATGAGAACTAATACATCACTGGACCTGGTATAGGCTCTGGGTTAATTCTGTAACTGTAGTAATTAAACAGAAGATCTGTGAATTTAATCCAGTATGAATCTGCAGCGTGTGTAGTGTTTACAGTCTGACGGTAATAACTGTGGAGGGATTATAATCCAGTATGAATCTGCAGCGTGTGTAGTGTTTACAGTCTGACGGTAATAACTGTGGAGGGATTATAATCCGGTATGAATCTGCAGCGTGTGTAGTGTTTACAGTCTGACGGTAATAACTGTGGAGGGATTATAATCCAGTATGAATCTGCAGCGTGTGTAGTGTTTACAGTCTGACGGTAATAACTGTGGAGGGATTATAATCCAGTATGAATCTGCAGCGTGTGTAGTGTTTACAGTCTGACGGTAATAACTGTGGAGGGATTATAATCCGGTATGAATCTGCAGCGTGTGTAGTGTTTACAGTCTGACGGTAATAACTGTGGAGAGATTATAATCCAGTCTGAATCTGCAGCGTGTGTAGTGTTTACGGTCTGACGGTAATAACTGTGGAGGGATTATAATCCAGTATGAATCTGCAGCGTGTGTAGTGTTTACGGTCTGACGGTAATAACTGTGGAGGGATTATAATCCAGTATGAATCTGCAGCGTGTGTAGTGTTTACGGTCTGACGGTAATAACTGTGGAGGGATTATAATCCAGTATGAATCTGCAGCGTGTGTAGTGTTTACAGTCTGACGGTAATAACTGTGGAGGGATTATAATCCAGTATGAATCTGCAGCGTGTGTAGTGTTTACGGTCTGACGGTAATAACTGTGGAGGGATTATAATCCAGTATGAATCTGCAGCGTGTGTAGTGTTTACAGTCTGACGGTAATAACTGTGGAGGGATTATAATCCAGTATGAATCTGCAGCGTGTGTAGTATTTACAGTCTGACGGTAATGAATCTGCAGCGTGTGTAGTGTTTACAGTCTGACGGTAATAACTGTGGAGGGATTATAATCCGGTATGAATCTGCAGCGTGTGTAGTGTTTACAGTCTGACGGTAATAACTGTGGAGGGATTATAATCCAGTATGAATCTGCAGCGTGTGTAGTGTTTACAGTCTGACGGTAATAACTGTGGAGGGATTATAATCCAGTATGAATCTGCAGCGTGTGTAGTGTTTACAGTCTGACGGTAATAACTGTGGAGGGATTATAATCCGGTATGAATCTGCAGCGTGTGTAGTGTTTACAGTCTGACGGTAATAACTGTGGAGAGATTATAATCCAGTCTGAATCTGCAGCGTGTGTAGTGTTTACGGTCTGACGGTAATAACTGTGGAGGGATTATAATCCAGTATGAATCTGCAGCGTGTGTAGTGTTTACAGTCTGACGGTAATAACTGTGGAGGGATTATAATCCAGTATGAATCTGCAGCGTGTGTAGTGTTTACGGTCTAACGGTAATAACTGTGGAGGGATTATAATCCAGTATGAATCTGCAGCGTGTGTAGTGTTTACAGTCTGGCAGTAATAACTGTGGAGGGATTATAATCCAGTATGAATCTGCAGTGTGTAGTGTTTACGGTCTGACGGTAATAACTGTGGAGAGATTATAATCCAGTATGAATCTGCAGCGTGTGTAGTGTTTACAGTCTGACGGTAATAACTGTGGAGAGATTATAATCCAGTATGAATCTGCAGCGTGTGTAGTGTTTACAGTCTGACGGTAATAACTGTGGAGGGATTATAATCCAGTATGAATCTGCAGCGTGTGTAGCGTTTACAGTCTGACGGTAATAACTGTGGAGAGATTATAATCCAGTATGAATCTGCAGCGTGTGTAGTGTTTACAGTCTGACGGTAATAACTGTGGAGAGATTATAATCCAGTATGAATCTGCAGCGTGTGTAGTGTTTACAGTCTGACGGTAATAACTGTGGAGGGATTATAATCCAGTATGAATCTGCAGCGTGTGTAGTGTTTACAGTCTGACGGTAATAACTGTGGAGGGATTATAATCCAGTATGAATCTGCAGCGTGTGCAGTACAGTGGTGCAGTTCTGGTAAATGCGGTAAGCTTGGGTTCTGTTGTTGGTACTGAGCCTTGGTGACGGTTACTGTAACCCATGGCTTCTAACAAAACAATTCTTTCATTTAAATAAATTTGACTAAAAAGCAAAGCCGAGCTCTTTCCTATTTCCCGCACACGGATCAGAAAATGATGACCAGACGAAAAAGGGATCCAGTATTCCTGAGCTACGGCACACTCAGTGGAAAATAAGATGTTCTGCGTGTGGACCAAATAAAAGAGAGCGCTTCAGCAACATTCCTTTTTAATGCATCACAGTGGTCCGGCGCTCAGGGAGCTGCTGTAAACCAAGAGGTCATGGGTTTGATCCCAGCTGTTGGCTACTGTCACTGTCACACTGTCAGAGTCGCCTTCTAACCCTGAGCTTCTCCAGAGTGACCGAAACTGCAAAGCATCTTCTGTGTATCACCAGATCTCCATCATTAATCACCAAATCTCTGGAAAAGGCATCCGACTGTTTCCTGAGACAAAAACGCTTAATTCAATTTCACTGGTACAGAATGTCTCTCAGCGGATACGGTCATGAAGCGGCTTCAGAAGGAGCTGTCCTGAAACTCTCGGTGACCGAGCCAGAACTGCCGGCGGCATGGAAAAACTCCCCGAGACAGAAAAAAAGGAAGAGCTCTTGAGAGGAACCAGGACTCAAACGCAGATCACATCCTCTAACGGGAGGCCTACTGAAAATGACACGTCGAAGAATTCACACTCCACACCGCTGATCACCAGGCTGGTCACTGGAAGCACACTCAGACTCACTCCCTGCTCTGAATTCCTAACCCCTAAAGGCCTGCACGGCGTTTACTATGGGTTTCTCAAGGTGCGACTTGCAGGAGGAAAACCCACAGCGCTCTCTCCGTACAGGTGACATGAGATGACATGAGAACGTATAAAATATACCACTTCCTGATTTCCCACACGTTATCACACAACCCAAAGACACGCACGCTGCGCACGCTGGAACCAACAGCAGAGTTTAATGGTGTGCTAGTCAGCAGGTGATAGAAGTGTGCCCCCAGTAGCCTAGTGTACTTCAGGTGTTCTCTCTGTGCTTACCAGTGACGCGGTATATGTCCTCACGGTTTCCTCGTCTGTCTTCACCTCCCACTTGAGTGACCTCCCATTCTTTATCCAGAGAACACGCCTCCACCTTCGGCAGTACAGTGTACATGAACTATTCTAACCCTGTGACAGACGAACGTCGATGTGAGCAGAGCTGAAAGAACAATAAACAAACTGAAAGCCACAAAGACAAGACACAGTGATGTAGCAGGAACGATGGGTACGGCAACATGTGACAATACCCCACAACGAAGGAGGGCAAACAGACATAACGAGGGACAGGTGAGATGGATTAGACAGGTGAGGCCAGAAAGGGAAAGAGGGTTGTGATTGGTGGACTGAAAGCACATGGTTATGACATCATGCGGAGGTGGCTGATGGGTAGCGTAGTTCGGAGTGTATCTGGCTTATACTTAATCCAGTAGCTGCTAATCTAGAACCTGATTAAGTTATTCATCCACGCTCCTCCTTTAAACATACAGCTCCGCTCGGAGCACCGAAGCTTTCATTTACATTTAAGGCATTTAGCAGACGCTCTTATCCAGAGCGACTTTCACAAGCAGTGCATACAAACGACAGGACCTGCAAACTAAACCCCGCCTGTGATTTGGCGTCCGTACCTAAAATCCGTAGATGTGTTTAACCCAACGTGGTGTTGGGTAGTTTCCATACCCAATCATTTCCCAGCGAAAGATTCCAGCAAGAAAAGCTTTTACGGAGAGGACTGCTCATTTCCACACGCTGCTTCGGGAACATGAATGATGCAAAACAGGCTAAAAAAGGAGAGAAAGCCCCCTCCTGTTTCTATGGTTACTAGACTTCCCTTTTTCCCATGGTCTTCTGAAGAGTGTGAAGGCAGCCTGTCTCCAGCTCCTCTCCGCTCTTATTTTCTGGGTTTCTCTTTTCTTTGATAAAGCCATCCCCCCCATCCACAGGTGGAGACCCCCTGATGCAGCGCACTGGACACAGCCTGGGATGAAAATTCAGGATAAAGGTTTACATAATTATCAATATTTTTATTGTTTAAAATGGGTTGTTTTTTACAGTTGTACCTGAATACGACAGTTCCGGTTCACACCAGAGGGGGCGCCAAACCTTCACAATCATAACAAACTTGATATTCTGCAGACAATCGGAAGTTGCCAGTAACCAATTCAATGTGTTTGCATGCACATGAGTAATCAGACAATGGGAAGCTCATGGGTCTTCGAGAGTCAGTACTCAGATTTCTGCTTTGCAAACAGACAGCACAGAAGGAGGCGTGGCATAAACGTAATGTAGGACTGATGATGATGAACACGTCTTCGTCTGCGAGATGAAGAATATTTAAATCCTTCATTTGGTCAAACGTAGTTTCAGCATCGCTTCAGAAACGTCTGTTGTCATCTCTCTGTGTTAAACACTGTGCTAAAGAGGACCCCCTCTGGAGTTTGCTGGGGTCCTGTGCAAAAATTTACAGGGGGCCCTTCCAGCTAGCATTAATCACTGTTACATCATGAATAAATCTTAAAAAACATTTTTCAAAAATTAGTTTATTTTTTTATGTTAAAAGTTAATATTATTGTTGTTCTTAAAATACGAACAACTATAAAAACATATAATTCAAAAATATGAATATCCCCCTGAGGGCCCCTCGCTGGGTACTACACAGACTGAAAAATCAGGGTAAGGGCCTACATGCACTGTGAACCCGACTCTTCTCGGTGTTGTTTATCTTCTCCTAGACCTCTAAGAAATCAGAGTATGGTGTTCTCATGACACTCAAATATTTAGAAAACTGCAGTGCTACCAGCGCTTCCATTCAGCGTGCTACATACCAGCGCTACCATTCAGCGTGCTACATACCAGCACTTCCATTCAGCGTACTACATACCAGCGCTACCATTCAGCGTACTACATACCAGCGCTTCCATTCAGCGTACTACATACCAGCGCTACCATTCAGCGTACTACATACCAGCGCTACCATTCAGCGTACTACATACCAGCGCTTCCATTCAGCGTACTACATACCAGCGCTACCATTCAGCGTGCTACATACCAGCGCTACCATTCAGCGTGCTACATACCAGCGCTACCATTCAGCGTGCTACATACCAGCGCTTCCATTCAGCGTGCTACATACCAGCGCTTCCATTCAGCGTACTACATACCAGCGCTACCATTCAGCGTACTACATACCAGCGCTACCATTCAGCGTACTACATACCAGCGCTACCATTCAGCGTACTACATACCAGCGCTACCATTCAGCGTACTACATACCAGCGCTACCATTCAGCGTACTACATACCAGCGCTACCATTCAGCGTACTACATACCAGCGCTTCCATTCAGCGTGCTACATACCAGCGCTACCATTCAGCGTGCTACATACCAGCGCTTCCATTCAGCGTACTACATACCAGCGCTACCATTCAGCGTACTACATACCAGCGCTTCCATTCAGCGTACTACATACCAGCACTTCCATTCAGCGTACTACATACCAGCGCTACCATTCAGCGTACTACATACCAGCGCTTCCATTCAGCGTGCTACATACCAGCGCTTCCATTCAGCGTACTACATACCAGCGCTACCATTCAGCGTACTACATACCAGCGCTACCATTCAGCGTACTACATACCAGCGCTACCATTCAGCGTACTACATACCAGCGCTACCATTCAGCGTGCTACATACCAGCGCTTCCATTCAGCGTGCTACATACCAGCGCTTCCATTCAGCGTACTACATACCAGCGCTTCCATTCAGCGTGCTACATACCAGCGCTACCATTCAGCGTACTACATACCAGCGCTACCATTCAGCGTACTACATACCAGCGCTACCATTCAGCGTGCTACATACCAGCGCTACCATTCAGGGTACTACATACCAGCGCTTCCATTCAGCGTACTACATACCAGCGCTACCATTCAGCGTACTACATACCAGCGCTACCATTCAGCGTGCTACATACCACCGCTACCATTCAGCGTACTACATACCAGCGCTTCCATTCAGCGTACTACATACCAGCGCTTCCATTCAGCGTACTACATACCAGCGCTACCATTCAGCGTGCTACATACCAGCGCTACCATTCAGCGTATGTAGCACGCTTCCATTCAGCGTGCTACATACCAGCGCTACCATTCAGCGTGCTACATACCAGCGCTACCATTCAGCGTGCTACATACCAGCGCTTCCATTCAGCGTGCTACATACCAGCGCTTCCATTCAGCGTGCTACATACCAGCGCTTCCATTCAGCGTGCTACATACCAGCGCTACCATTCAGCGTACTACATACCAGCGCTACCATTCAGCGTGCTACATACCAGCGCTTCCATTCAGCGTGCTACATACCAGCGCTTCCATTCAGCGTGCTACATACCAGCGCTACCATTCAGCGTACTACATACCAGCGCTACCATTCAGCGTACTACATACCAGCGCTACCATTCAGCGTACTACATACCAGCGCTACCATTCAGCGTGCTACATACCAGCGCTACCATTCAGCGTACTACATACCAGCGCTTCCATTCAGCGTACTACATACCAGCGCTACCATTCAGCGTACTACATACCAGCGCTACCATTCAGCGTGCTACATACCAGCGCTACCATTCAGCGTACTACATACCAGCGCTTCCATTCAGCGTGCTACATACCAGCGCTACCATTCAGCACACTACATACCAGCGCTTCCATTCAGCGTGCTACATACCAGCGCTACCATTCAGCGTACTACATACCAGCGCTACCATTCAGCGTACTACATACCAGCGCTTCCATTCAGCGTGCTACATACCAGCGCTACCATTCAGCGTGCTACATACCAGCGCTTCCATTCAGCGTGCTACATACCAGCGCTACCATTCAGCGTACTACATACCAGCGCTTCCATTCAGCGTACTACATACCAGCGCTACCATTCAGCGTACTACATACCACCGCTACCATTCAGCGTACTACATACCAGCGCTTCCATTCAGCGTACTACCTACCAGCGCTTCCATTCAGCGTGCTACATACCAGCGCTACCATTCAGCGTGCTACATACCAGCGCTACCATTCAGCGTGCTACATACCAGCGCTACCATTCAGCGTACTACATACCAGCGCTACCATTCAGCGTACTACATACCAGCGCTACCATTCAGCGTGCTACATACCAGCGCTACCATTCAGCGTGCTACATACCAGCGCTACCATTCAGCGTGCTACATACCAGCGCTACCTTTCAGCGTATTACATACCAGCGCTTCCATTCAGCGTACTACATACCAGCGCTACCATTCAGCGTACTACATACCAGCGCTACCATTCAGCGTATTACATACCAGCGCTTCCATTCAGCGCACTACATACCAGCGCCACCATTCAGCGTGCTACATACCAGCGCTACCATTCAGCGTACTACATACCAGCGCTACCATTCAGCGTACTACATACCAGCGCTACCATTCAGCGTACTACATACCAGCGCTACCATTCAGCGTACTACATACCAGCGCTACCATTCAGCGTACTACATACCAGCGCTACCATTCAGCGTACTACATACCAGCGCTACCATTCAGCGTACTACATACCAGCGCTTCCATTCAGCGCACTACATACCAGCGCTTCCATTCAGCGTGCTACATACCAGCGCTTCCATTCAGCGTGCTACATACCAGCGCTTCCATTCAGCGTACTACATACCAGCGCTACCATTCAGCGTACTACATACCAGCGCTACCATTCAGCGTATTACATACCAGCGCTTCCATTCAGCGTACTACATACCAGCGCCACCATTCAGCGTACTACATACCAGCGCTTCCATTCAGCGTGCTACATACCAGCGCTACCATTCAGCGTACTACATACCAGCGCTACCATTCAGCGTACTACATACCAGCGCTTCCATTCAGCGTACTACATACCAGCGCTACCATTCAGCGTACTACATACCAGCGCTACCATTCAGCGTACTACATACCAGCGCTACCATTC
>JAMWET010005922.1:5000-12500 GCA_024036415.1 Prochilodus magdalenae | reverse complement strand
CTGCAGTGGCCAGGTGAGCGCAGGTGAGCGCAGGCGGCGCGCGCTCTCGGAGGAAACACTGCTGATAAGCCAGCACGTCTCCATAACTGACAGTGTGCAGTGACGATAAGGGATTTCCCCCAGTGCCACAGGTACCACCTCAGTGTGTGTGACCACACTGCCACCATGTGTTCACAGCTGTGCTTGTTCCGGCTTCTGCTGGTCCAAACAGTGTAGTGTAATGCGCTGTACTGACTCCAGCAGCTGTAAATAGCATTAGCATTAGCATTAGCATTACTGTAGCTCACTGGTAATGTGCGAATGTGAAGGAGACTAAAGAGGAACTCCAACCACTTTCCACATAACCCACCCAAACAAAGGAGTCGGTGTGCTCCAATCTCAAACCAGTTAACAACTCGAACATAGTGGTGATGGGAACCAGACGTCCATAGCGGTGGTGATGGGAACCAGACGTCCATAGCGGTGGTGATGGGAATCAGACGTCCATAGCGGTGGTGATGGGAATCAGACGTCCATAGCGGTGGTGATGGGAATCAGACGTCCATAGCGGTGGTGATGGGAATCAGACGTCCATAGCGGTGGTGATGGGAATCAGACGTCCATAGCGGTGGTGATGGGAATCAGACGTCCATAGCGGTGGTGATGCAAAATTTGTGTCAGAACAAAAAACCCAAACGTGTTTACATCATTCGACCTCTTTGATTGTATTCAGATTAAACTGTCCAACGGATGCAACACAACCAGTGAAATGCAAGGCTGCAGTGTAGGGTCAGACAGTCGTGTCTGAAATACAAAAACCATAAAGTCCATCTCGGCAGTAAACTGATTTTCATATCTAGTTAATATCCCTCTCTTTTGGAGACTGCTATAGCTAAGATTATTTTCAGACAGATTTTACGTAAGTGATTTTGGTAAGCTAAATTGTCTTACTATATCTATAAGGTAAACTAAATTTGGCTACTAGAATTAGATAAAACAAGTGACACCTGTAAACAGGGACAGAATCTTAAAATGATCTTACAACTATTTCCAAACTATAAATTTAAGATACATACAAACATGAATTCACTGTAATATTCAGGATACAGATTTTTGGCAGTGCATCTGTGCTTGTTTAGAGGTGGTCTACCTGCTGGAATGATGTTTCAGCAGGTCTGCTATACTTCATCAGGTACGAACGCTCCATCACTCAGAATTTCACTAGAAACCCGACAGGTAAATAAAAGGCCGGGTCCTGGGAGAAAGCTCGCCATGAGCAGACAGTTCTGGGCTCATTCTGGTTTTCATATGCCAGCATTGGTTTACGGATACAAACCAAAGCAGCTCCAGACCATGTCCAGCTGGGTGTTTTCTGTGTCTCTGTTTATGGGCCAAATCTAGCAGCACTGTTGCGGAGCACCACTGCAGCCCTGCTGCAGGAGCCAGGCCTGCCGGAGTCACTGCTGCGCTCTGTGAACACCGTGTAGTGTGTTCAGGTCTTCTGTCGGAGCTAACAGTCTGTCTGATCTCTCCGTCTGAGCTGAACTGCTGCCCGTCCTGTCCGGTCTGATGCTGGTACTACATCTGCTCTGACTGGGAGCCGCTGGGAGCCTTTAACCCCCTCTGAGCTCCTGGCTGTCCTGCTGACTTATCCGATCACCCAGCTACTGAACTACAGATCAGACACTTATTATTCTTCACCTACAAACACTGAACACTCCTGTCCTGTGCTGTCTTGTATCTGGTGTTGACCCGAGGAGGATGGGTTCTCCCCTTTTCAGTCGTGGTTCCTCTTGCATTTAGTAGCTCACTAACACTTCTGGTTAACTCTGCCCATTTTCTCTTATGGCTTGTATTTTTGAGTTTGTCCAAACACCATCTATGCTTGTGGCATAACTCAAACACTACTACATCATAGGTCAGGTTCTCCACCCTGTACCTGGAGCATCTCTTCATGAGCTTTCAAATGAAAAGGAAGCCTTGCTGTCCTGGCAGGTCCAGGAACTGCTTTACCTTTAATCAGCTTTAAAGCAGCGGTGTACTCTCTCTGGCATCCAGGAGTCCAGCAGAAATGAATACATCAGTTAGAGCCAAGCGGAGTCAACGGGGGTCTTCTTGTTAATGTATCAGTGCTGGTATGGGAACTGGAAAACTTGGATTGGTGCATCCCTAGTTCTCCAGGTACTGCACTGCTACAAAACCAGCTGGCCGTCTTGCTGCACCCGAGTCCTACCGTACTGTGCTCAGCTACTTATCAAGTGTTTCTGGAGCTGAAGCAGGAGAGGGAAAAGAAAGAGCAGGTCGTAGTGCAGCAAAGGTGGAACCACTAAATACACAACTACCTATCTAGTACGTAAATATTCAAATCCTAATCCGAGACTGTAAACTCGCTTCTAAATCATTTCCCATATTTCCAGACGTGTTCCACCCGTTTACAGTAAGCTAAACTTTCCACTTCACCGGGAGATAACGTGTCCTGCTTCAAGCTAATTTCTGAGGTTCAGTAAAATGATCTCCCACTAGAGTAAGGAGTGAGAAAATCGGGCTTTGGTCTCTGTGGGGTGCACAAATCTATAGCTAAAATGAAGAAAGAAACAAGAAAAACAAACTGAAACTGCTGTGTAATTATCGGAATTCATTAAATTACCATTACCAAAAAAAATAATAATAAAGAACATCTCATATGCACAGCAACTATAATTGCACAATTTAGCGTTCTCTACAGCTACATTATCCCCAAACACAAGAACCCCATGTATATACAGAGCAGAACTTCATTCATCATTTCCCATTTCAGCCCTGGAAATGCAGAACCCTGCTGGGAGTTCCCATCAACACAGACAAAGGAAAAAAGGACAAAACAGAATAAAAGGGAATGCACGGGAAGGACAGCGTTTAGTCAAATATTAACGTTTTTTCAACGTGTGACAAAAAAACATTTTATCCCGCATTCCACACAACTGCGAACCGGCCAGGTAGCGCAGGTGGCCACGTTCCGAAAAGAAAGTGCGACAGTCTCTGAAAAGGCCAAACGTGTTCTCCATGTTGAATGCTAATATCACTTGCATAAGTTTAGAGATGTTAGTACTTTGTAGACGACGCAAAGCAAACTTACATTACCCCAAAGATAGAACACAAAGCGGGAAACATATAAATTACCTAGACATTTTTTCATGTGAAGGATTATTTCATCATCCTAGAAGAGTGACAAGCAGCATGACAGAGTATGGCCAAAAAAAAGTGAATTATTGGTTGTTTTTTTTGTCCCCAGACTCCTACAACAAAAGTACAACACTTTACATACTGTAAGCTTAGATGGCATGGCCCGAAATCCCAGATACCATCCTGATCTTAGGCATATGCCCCCCCGCATCTCAACTGTGCCTTGTTCCGCTTTCAGCATCCACAGCTAGAGTAGGGCGTCTGCTCTACAGCGATCCCCACAGGACAGCTTAACTATTACCTCTGAAATATGTAGTACACGATATAGCTGCTGGGTGGAGCATATCTTTTAATGCGCTCAGCTCTGAACTAAATTTCACTGGCAGGAAGCCACCCAATCAGCAGAGCCCGCGGCCGTTCTTCTCTTCTGACTGTGGTGTGTGGACGAAGAGTTTAGAGACGTTAAAGCATGGTTCGTTTGGGAACAGTGAAGTCTCGTGTCAGCAACAGGCCAGAAATCACCGCCTCGGGACTTCAGTCCCAGTTCTCCCAGTCCTCGTCGACAAACTAGGAGAAAAAGAAAGCAACCTGTTAGAGGACAGGACATTCTTATTCACCAGGGGTCCTCAGTATGTGCTACTGCTACCATGATGAATTATGAATTCAGTTTGTCATGGATTTAACACTATGTGTAGACAAACGACTGATCAGGACTTTATCTGTATTATTATATTCTAACCAGTAAGCAGCTGTTCAACTCTTAACTAGCGTATCTTTAAAATTCTACCTAAAAACAACTGCACATCTACAGGTAGCGACAGCTGTACAGGTAAACCATTAGAATGTTCGTGCTGAATTTTAAATATATTATATTTTATGACCTCCAGAAAAGCTAGAATAAAGAGAACAGTAGAAGATGAAGTATAAATATGAAAGCACAGCTTTAAAACTGCTGATCAGACCCACCAAGACATGGGTAGGCGTGGCTAATGAGCGGCTTGATCGCTGTTCAACAGTTCTAGTCCTAGGGATGAAGGAACAGTGTTGGTGTTGGATGAAGGAATGAAGGGATGAAGGCACAGTGTCTGTGATGGATGAAGGGATGAAGGAACAGTGTTGGTGAAGGATGAAGGGATGAAGGCACAGTGTCTGTGATGGATGAAGGGATGAAGGAACAGTGTTAGTGATAAATGAGGGAATGAAGGGATGAAGGAACAGTGTTGGTGAAGGATGAAGGGATAAAGGCACAGTGTCTGTGATGGATGAAGGGATGAAGGAACAGTGTTGGTGAAGGATGAAGGGATAAAGGCACAGTGTCTGTGATGGATGAAGGGATGAAGGAACAGTGTTGGTGAAGGATGAAGGGATGAAGGCACAGTGTCTGTGATGGATGAAGGGATGAAGGCACAGTGTCTGTGATGGATGAAGGGATGAAGGCACAGTGTCTGTGATGGATGAAGGGATGAAGGCACAGTGTCTGTGATGGATGAAGGGATGAAGGAACAGTGTTGGTGATGGATGAAGGGATGAAGGAACAGTGTTGGTGATGGATGAAGGGATGAAGGCACAGTGTCTGTGATGGATGAAGGGATGAAGGCACAGTGTCGGTGAAGGATAAAGGGATGAAGGAACAGTGTTGGTGATGGATGAAGGGATGAAGGGATGAAGGGATGACGGGCAGCTACAGACAGGAGGTCTTGCTTGCTAGCTGTTGGTTATGCTGGCTCTGAAACTGTTCTGTGTGGGCGGGGTCAGAGAGGTCACCCTCGTGCTGGGTCAGGGGAATGATTAGGGAGGTGTTACCGTAGATTAGGACCGCGCAGCTTCACAGTGAAATACAGCAGACATGAATCGGACTTTAGGAAGACGTACATTGTGCATGTACAGTGTAGCGAATGGGAACACGAGTAACTCCAGATGTAGGTTAGGTAACAGGTTTAGGCTGGGGCTTTAAATAAACCCTAAACCTCAGGCTAGTGACTTAACCGTCTGAAACAGACATGGTACAAATCTATACTGTCTAACTAAATTATGTAGGACTATATATGATTAGACCACAGATCTATAACTCGACAGGGTTCTAAAGGTCGGGGTAGTACCTCTGCAGTGGCATCGGCTTTAGCCAGAGCCAGCTGAACCTCCTCTTCTGTCATATCCAGGTCAAAGTCTTTCTCCCAGTCTTCACTCACATCAGTACTGGAACCTGCCACGACACAGATGTGTACGGTAAACATGACAACAAAACACCGCGAACAGCGGCATCTCCCCCCGAACAACACAAACAGCACCTCCCCCATGGGCCGAGTGCAGACAATCCAAAAGAACATCAAAGAGCTACACACATCTGAAGCAGACATCAATCAACATCTGTACGCCTGTCTATTTTTACAAAGTAAGTCTACACTGGATTAATTAGAAACCCCAGACACATGCAGGTGTGAAACAATTTAGACATGTAGTCTTTATAAAGATAACATTACAGACAGACAGACATTAATATCAGTACAATATTTCTTTATGCAGTGCGCATGATCATTTCTGCACAGAGGTTCAATTACCTGTTGCCTACATTAGCCTTGAAGCTCCAACACACAACTGAAAAGGCTCATACACACGTTTGTCTTTTTGGTTTTATTGCTTTGATCATTTTACTGAGATTATATTCTACAATGTCTCACCTTTCTTGCCGTTGTTGGAGGGTGTAGACTTGCCGCTGTCAGAGTTGAGCTCGAACACCCGAAGGTCCTGCGGCCCCTCCTCTCTGGTTTGTTCCACTCTGGCAGTGCTGTTCTCAGCAGGGGTCTGCTCCGGGCCTGCTTGCTTGTCTACCACTTTCTCCAGCCGGGCCTCAGAGAGCTTTAGGGTGACTTCCTCGGCAGGTGCTGGCCTATTACTACTCACAGGCTGTTCCGGATTATTTTCCAGCTGAGTGGGGAGACTGACGCTGTCACTGCTGACAGAGGGAGTCACGTCAGATGCGGCATCAACAGGGGAGACTGCTGGCTCGCAGGGGGTCTCTATGGTTACGGTAGGGAGTTGGGACTCCTCAAGGGGAGGGGTGAAGTCCAGGCGAGATGTAGATGTGCCCCCAAGAAACTCATCTGATAAGATGATAGGAATCATGGTTAAACAGGGAGGCAACAATTAGCACACTAAATCACCACATACACTGGAGTAGCTTTACCAGAGGAGGTCGTGTAAACAGTTCTTCAGGATTGGAATGGGATAATTTCAAAAAAATTAAAATAAAAATTACTACTACAGTGGTGGTATATGAAGCTGTGGTGAAGGTAGATTATGAACACTGTAAGAACCGTGTGTAGCAGTGGTGAGCTGATGATGCCAGGTTGCCATATTTTTGTGCCCCATGGTGTACATGTCATCGAAGACAAGAAGGTAATGGGGGGGCGGGGGTTCAAATAACTGGTGGCATCATGACAGCGTATGTGGAGTGTGGGCATGTAAATAGCTGAGATTGAAGTGCATCCACAATCACCATGTTATAGAACTTATAGCAAGATACCAGAGTCTCCTTAGACTTGGCTTGGAGTCTCCTTAGAGAGGCTGGCAGTGCATTAAACCCAAACCTAGATCACAAACCCATATTAGATGACGTGGCTTTGAAATCTACACCGATAAAGGAGTCAGACTACAGAATTTAGGAATAACTCATTAAGCAGGTTGTAAAACGATCTGCAGCCCAGCAGACGGACCCTCAGTGTATCAGTGGCGACAGTGCAGCGCAGAGCTTCTCTGAATGTAGCCCAAGTGGTGTTTCTATGCCTCCTTCTTTGGAAACTCCAACATGTAAGATAAAGGCTCTTCACTGCCCTCTGGTGGAGCAGTGAATTCAGCCAAGTTAATTTGAAAATCCAAAATCCTAATTTGATTGTTCATGACTGGTTCATTCTGACTCTGTTCATTGACAGTGAAGTGGGACAAAGGCTGTACCTTCCTCATCCTCCTCCCAACCCAAACTCTCAGACTGAGTGGTCTCCTCAGCTCTCCGCTTCAGCGCCACTCTCCTGGCCTCCTCCTGTTAACACACACAGGCACACACAGGCACACACAGGCACACACAGGCACACACAGGCGCACACACACACAGGCACACCATCATTTCGCACACAGGCGCACACACACACACAGGCACACCATCATTTCACACACACAAAGCAATCCACTGGCAGACATGACGATCCTCACAAACATTTGGTTTGCTTCCAGTTTCCCTTCTAAAGCCAGGGTGGGGAAAAAATCTGCTGAGTGCAGGAGGAATCAAGGTCAATGCTTTATTAATGGAATCTGCGCTATACCGCATGCCAACTCCGGATTTCATCCACAAAGGCCTGCTGGAAC
>JAMWET010005921.1:117500-120366 GCA_024036415.1 Prochilodus magdalenae | reverse complement strand
AGATGTTTTTTGCCCCAAGAACAGGCGACCGCGATTCGAGAATGGCTAAGTTAACTTTCACGCTTTTTTTTAGGGTGAATATGAACATATGAGGTCCGTACTGATAAAGCTAGGGTGAATATGAACATATGAGTTGCTGTACTGTTTAAGCTAGGGTGAATAGAACATATGAGTGCTGTACTGTTTAAGCTAGGGTGAATATGGAACATATGAGGTGCTTGTACTGTTAAGCTAGGGTGAATAGAACATATGAGTGCTGTTACGTTAAAGCTCGGGTGAATATGAAACATATGAGGGGCACGTACTGTTAAAGCTAGGGTGGAATATGAAACAGTATTGAGGGCCATCACTGTTAAAGCTAGGGGAATATGAAAACATATGAGTGCTGTACTGTTAAAGCTAGGGTGGAATAGAACATATGAGGGCCGTGACTGTTAAAGCTAAGGGTGGGTGAATATAGAACATATGAGGTGACTATACTGTTTAAAGCTAGGGTGAATATAGAACATATGAGTGCTGTACTGTTAAAGCTTAGGGTGAATATGACATATGAGTGGCCGTACACTGTTAAAGTGCTAGGGGTGAATTATGAACATATGAGTGCTGTACTGTTAAAGCTAGGGTGAATATACGACTATGAGTGCATGTACTGTTAAAGCCTAGGGTGGAATATGAACCATAATGGAGTGCCTGTACTGTTTTAAAATAGCTAGGGTGAATATGGATATACATATGAGTGCTGTACTGTTTTAAAGCTAGGGTTGCCGATATTGAAACATTGAGTGCTGTACCTGTATAACAGTCAGGGTGACATAAATGCAACCATAGTCCATTGCTTAGCATGAGTTAAAGCTAGGGTGAATATGAACATGTATGTGAATGTGCTGTACTGTTAAAGCCTAGGGTGAATATGAACTATAGGAGTGCTCAATAACTGTTAAAGCTTTTCAGGGTGAATATAGAACATATGAGTGCTGCACTGTTACTGTTAGGTAAGCTAGAGGAGTGCAGTACTGTGAATATGAACTATGAATTATGAGGGCCATTACTGATTATTAAAGCTAGGGTGAATATGAACATATCTGAGTGGCTGTACTGTGTAAAGCTAGGGGAATATGAACATATGAGAGGCCATTGTTACGCTAGGGGAATAGAAACATATGAGTGCTTACTGTTAAAGCTAGGGTGAATATGAACATATGAGGGCCATACTGTTAAAGCTAGGGTGAATATGAACATATGAGGGCTGTACTGTTAAAGCTAGGGTGAATATGAAACATATGAGTGCTTGTGTACTGTTAAAGCTAGGGTGAATTATGAACATATTGCCCCCGTAGCTGTACTGTTAAAGCCTAGGGTGAATATGAACATATGAGGGCCGTGTTATAGTAGGTGAACCTGTACTGAGGCCATACTAAAAGCTAGGCTGTGAATATGAACAATATGAGTGACTGCTGCTTACTGTTTAAAAAGCTAGGGGTGAATATGAACATATGAGGGGCCATATACTGTTAAAAGCTAGGGGTGAATATGAAACATATGAGTGCTGTACTGTTAAAGCTAGGGTGTGAATATAGAGAACATCATGAGGTGCTATGTATACTGTTAAAGCTAGGTGTGAAATATGAACATAGTATGAGTGCCTTGTAACTCTGGGTCAATATGCTAGGGTGAATATGAAAGACATATGAGTGCTGTAGCCATAGCACTGTGTTTAAAGCTAGGGCTGAAAGTATGGGAACATGATGAGTGCGGTACTGTTTAAAGCGCTAGGGTGGAATATGAACATATGAGTGCTGTACTGTTAAAGCTAGGGCTGAATATGAAAACATATGAGATGATCTTGCTACTGTAAAAGCTGGGCGAATAGAACATATGATGGCCCCTATGTTTACCTCGGGTGAATATGAACATATGGGGCCATACTGTTAAAGGCTAGGGTGAATATGAACCATATGAGTGCCTGTAGCTGGTTAAAGCTATGGTGAATATGAAACATATGAGTGCTGTACTGTTAAGCTAGGGTGGAATCCGATGAGAACATATGAGTGCTGCCCGTACTGTTTTAAGCCTAGGGTGAATATGGAACATATGAGGGCCATACTGTTAAAGCCCTAGGGTGAATATGAACATATGAGTGCTGCCTACTGTTAAAGCTAGGGTGAATATGAAAATAGTGTATGTAGAGGGCCCATGGAACAATGAGTGTTAAAGCTAGGGTTAAGGGTGAATATGAACATATGAGTGCTGTACTGTTAAAGCTAGGGGATGAACTATGAATATGAACATATGACGTATGAGTGCTGTACTGTTAAAGCTAGGGGTGAATATGAACATATGAGTGCTGTACTGTTACTCCTGCTTGAAAGCTAGGGTACTGAATATGAACATATGAGTGCTGTACTGTTAAAGCTAGGGTGAATATGAACATATGAGTGCGATACTGTTACAAGCTAGGGTGAATATGAACATATGAGGCTGGGCCATACTGTTTGTAAAGCTAGGGTGAATATGAACATATGAGTGCTGTACTGTTAAAGCTAGGGGTGAATATGAACATATGAGGGCTGTACTGTTAAAGCCTAGTGGGTGAATATGAACATATGAGCTGCTGTACTGTTAAAGCTAGGGTGAATATGAACATATGAGTGAGTGTACTGTTAAAAGCTAGGGTGAATATGAACATATGAGTGCTGTACTGTTAAAAGCTAGGGTGAAATATAGAACAATATGAGTGCTGTACTGTTTTAAAGCTAGGGTGAATATGAAACATATGAGGGCCTGTACTGTTAAAGCTAGGGCATGAATATGAACATAATGAGGGCCCATACTGTTAAAGCTAGGGTGAATATGAACATATGAGTGC
>JAMWET010005921.1:100000-107500 GCA_024036415.1 Prochilodus magdalenae | reverse complement strand
GTTATCATCAGAAAGCTAAAGCACTGGGTCACTGGAGTTATCATCACAAAGCTAAAGCACTGGGTCACTGGAGTTGAACTGAACTGCTGCCTGGCTGCTGTCTTTGCAAAGGTGGAGCTAAGGTCAGGTGAGTACAGGCGGTGCTGCTGAGGAACTGAAGGAAGCTGTTCTCAGAAAAGATTAAACTATATGCCTTCGTGTTTCTACTGGTTGAGCCAGTGAGGTGAAGTTAGAGGCGAAGGAGACCGACTGTTTTGATTGAGCTCAGCTGATTTGATTCAGTGTGACCACCACTTAACCCTTTTTGTGAAAGGCTCATTTGATTTCAGCCAAAAAAACACACTTAGACCCTATGAAACTACAGAATTCAGAAAAACCGAATATACTGGAGAGGGGTCTGCACAAGCGCCAGCTCTAAAAGGCTCGGGTACTCACTTTCTCTCCTTTAGAGGCTTTCCCAGGAGAGAGTCCAGGGTCTCCCTTTTTCCCCTGAAAAAAGTCGAGACAGTAGAAAACACACTGTAAACAGCAACTCATTTCTTATCTGAGCTTTGGCCATAGAGCAAAACATTACTAGTGAATAAAACTGAACTGACAGAAAAGAGAGAGAGAGAGAGAGAGAGAGAGAGAGAGAGAGAGAGAGAGAGAGAGAGAGAGATAAAGAAAAAGAAAGGGAGAGAGAGAGGAGAGAGTAAGAGAGAGAAAGAGAGAGGAAGAGATAAAGAAAAAAGGGAGAGAGAGAAAGGAGAGGGAGGAAGAAAGAAAAAGAAAGAAAGTGGGAGAGATAGAGATAGAGAGGGGAAAGGCAGAAAAAGAAAAAGAAAGGGAGAGAGAGAGAGAGAGAGTGAGAGAGAGAGAGAGAGAGAGAAAGACAGAGGGAGAGAGAGGGAAAGAAAAAGAAAGAGAGTGAGAGAGAGAGAGAGAGAGAGAGAGAGAGAGAGAGAGAGAGAGTGAGAGAGAGAGAGAGAGAAAGACAGAGGGAGAGAGAGGGAAAGAAAAAGAAAAAGAGAGTGAGAGAGAGAGAGAGAGAGAGACAGAGAGAGAGAGAGAGAGAGAGAGAGAGAGAGAGAGAGAGAGAGAAGTGTTCACCCACAGTGAATCTCACGTAGTCGGCTATTCTGGGGTCCATATTTCATATTACAGTAAGTCCTTACATATTAGTGTTCATGGAAGAGAGAGACATGAAGACAGAGGGAGGGACTGAGATGTATACCTTAAACCCTGGGGGACCTGGTCGTCCTGGGTTACCATGTGGTCCGGGTGGTCCCTATAACACACACACACACACACACACACACACACACACAGAATAAATAAACAGAGCAGAAACGGACACAGTGTTACTGCGTACCTCACAGTCAGGTCAGAAACAGACGATGACACAAACACTCGACATCTCCATTAGGAAAACAACAGTCGCTGACAACACCAACATCCGAACACCTGGACACCCGAGCGCATCGACCCCAGCACCCCATTTCCTGCCTCGAGTCAAGGTCACAAGAGAGGTCACTGATGCATCAGCGGCAACAGCTAAGCTAACCAGTCAGAATGGTTTAATACCTACACGACCTGGCCAAGTGCCAGGAGGGCTTGGAACCGAGTTAACCCAGGGGTAGCGTTACCATGTACAATCTTCAACAAGAATCTGAATGATAGCCTTGGAAAGATGAATTTGACTAGGTGGGCAATGATGACAAAAATGAGTGACAGACCCCACGTATAACAACACTTCCACCATTTCCAGTCATTAAGGTCCCCACACTACACCATCTGCCCTAAATCACACACCACATCCTTTCAGGTTATCCACACAAACACGAACGAGTCCCCACTGATGACCTTTCAAACTGCTACAACACAAGTACAGGTACACAGTTACTTACTGCTACATCACAGGACTGCCGCGTAACAGGGCTTCAGATCTAAAGACGTGGCTGGTGCTGTGAGCTTTCTGTACTGTGCTCCTTTCTGTGGTGGAACGATTTACAGCACACACCACACAGACAGTCATGCTGTTCCCACAACTCCACCAATCTATCCTCCATCTTTGTAGTCCTCTTAGTTCTCGAGTTAGATCCAACGGTTACAGCGGCTTCCGTTGGTGGGCACTCATTCAGACAATCAGAAAATCAGTGTCCACCTCGCAACACTGGAAACAGCTGTCATGAATATGTCACATACAATATTTACTATTTACAAGTGCAGTAGAATGGACTGGGGGACTGTCCAGGGTGCTTCCTGTCTTTTGTCCCCCGTGACCCGGAAGGATAAAGATTGGGGGGTGGGGGGTGATGCCCTATGAAGTTGAATCCCAATCATTTTAAATGAAGTAAAGAAGGAAGAGTTCACTAACTCCTTTCTGCCTTCTTCTGTCCATTCGGCCAGCGGAGGGGAAATCATCTTCAAACATCTAGGGATGTCCAGGTTTCAGGTTTTGTAAATTTGCACCAAAGGTATTCCATCAATACATTCCCCCAACGTTAGCACGAACCTCCAAAGCAGGAAGACACTGAACTCCAGGCCTGCTGTAGAGAGTCTCTAACTGAACATCTGTTACTGAACGTCATCACGCCGGCTGGTCTTACACATCATAAACGGTTCAGTGTAAAACTGTACTCAAGTTCCATAAACACAACACAAGACAAGGTCACTGATGAGAATGAGGAAGGTCATTCTGTGAATGGGAAGAAGGTTCTAAGACGGGGTAAATATTTTGGAATAGTGTAAATGGTGAATATCAGTCTAGAACATTTTGGAGAAGTGTGTTGGGAAAAGGTCATTCTAGGACACAGGGGATGTTCTAGAATAGTCTAAATGTAGAGGATAATAGTAAGACCGTGATATTAGATCAAATATTCTAGAACAGTGTTAATTGGGAAGACTGTTGTAGAACAGTGTGAATAGGGAAGACTGTTGTAGAACAGTGTGTATAGAGGGCAATATTCTAGAACCGTGTGAATAGGGAAGGTTGTTCTAGAACAGTGATTGTGTATAGAGGGCACTATTCTAGAACAGTGTAAATAGAGGGCACTAATGTGAATAGGGAATATTATTTTAGAACAGTGTGGAAATTCTAGAACAGTGTTAATAGGGAAGAACATTCTAGAGCAGTGTGAATAGAGGGCACTATTCTAGAACAGTGTGAATAGGGAAAACAGTGTGAAAAGGGAAGAATATTCTAGAACCATGTGGATAGTGGGCAATATTCTAGGACAGTGTGAATAGAGGGCACTATTGTAGAACAGCGTGAATAAGGAAGAATATTCTAGAACCATATGGATAGAGGGCAATATTCTAGGACAGTGTGAATAGGGAAGAATATTCTGGAACAGTGTGAATAGAGGGCAATATTCCAAAACAGTGTGAATAGGGAAGAATATTTTAGAACCATATGGATAGAGGGCAATATTCTAGAACAGTGTGAATAGGGAAGAATATTCTAGAACCACATGGATAGAGGGCAATATTCCAAAACAGTGTGAATAGGGAAGAATATTCTAGAACCATATGGATAGAGGGCAATATTCTAGAACAGTGTGAATAGGGAAGAATATTCTAGAACAGTGTGAATAGAGGGCACTATTCTAGAACAGTGTGAATAGGGAAGAATATTCTAGAACAGTGTGAATAGGGAAGAATATTCTAGAACAGTGTGAATAGAGGGCAATATTCTAGAACAGTGTGAATAAGGAAGAATATTCTAGAACCATATGGATAGAGGGCAATATTCTAGAACAGTGTGAACAGAAGGCACTATTCTAGAACAGTGTGAATAGAGGGCAATATTCTAGAACAGTGTGAATAGAGGGCACTATTCTAGAACAGTGTGTATAGAGGGCAATATTCTAGAGCAGTGTGAATAGAGGGCAATATTCTAGAGCAGTGTGTATAGAGGGCACTATTCTAGAACAGTGTGAACAGAAGGCACTATTCTAGAACAGTGTGAATAGAAGGCACTATTCTAGGACAGTGTGAACAGAAGGCACTATTCTAGAACAGTGTGAATAGAGGGCAATATTCTAGAACAGTGTGTATAGAGGGCACTATTCTAGAACAGTGTGAACAGAAGGCACTATTCTAGAACAGTGTGAATAGAGGGCACTATTCTAGAACAGTGTGAACAGAAGGCACTATTCTAGAACAGTGTGAATAGAGGGCAATATTCTAGAACAGTGTGTATAGAGGGCACTATTCTAGAACAGTGTGTATAGAGGGCACTATTCTAGAGCAGTGTGAATAGAGGGCACTATTCTAGAACAGTGTGTATAGAGGGCACTATTCTAGAACAGTGTGTATAGAGGGCAATATTCTAGAACAGTGTGTATAGAGGGCACTATTCTAGAACAGTGTGTATAGAGGGCACTATTCTAGAACAGTGTGTATAGAGGGCACTATTCTAGAACAGTGTGTATAGAGGGCACTATTCTAGAACAGTGTGTATAGAGGGCAATATTCTAGAACAGTGTGAATAGAGGGCACTATTCTAGAGCAGTGTGAATAGAGGGCAATATTCTACAACAGTGTGAATAGAGGGCACTATTCTAGAACAGTGTGTATAGAGGGCACTATTCTAGAACAGTGTGTATAGAGGGCAATATTCTAGAACAGTGTGAATAGAGGGCACTATTCTAGAACAGTGTGTATAGAGGGCAATATTCTACAACAGTGTGAAAAGAGGGCACTATTCTAGAACAGTGTGTATAGAGGGCACTATTCTACAACAGTGTGAATATGAAGGATAATGGGAAGGACAGTTGGAGTATTTGCAGAATTTGTGAGAGCTGTAGGTAAATAAAAGTGTGTTATTAAAACAACTCATTAAAAAGGCCCTTGGGTTTGTCGAAGACACCCCATGTTCTATTTGAAGCTTTACACATTAGAATCCGTCACCTTAGCTGCAGGTATTCATTCCAACCGAGCAGGAGCCCATCTAATATAGCTCATCAAGGCCTGAGAATCCTCAGATGTGCATCTGCTTATTTGAAATGAAAACCTGAACCTTTGTTGGCGTTTACCATGTGTTATATGTGTTTTATTTTAAATAATAGAAGTAAGAGACTAGGAGCTTTTTAAACAAGTCAGAACTCTATAAATTTAACCAAATAAATCTAAAATGAACAAAAGGTTTACACAGGCGAGCTGAAAATCAGTAAACACTATCTAAGCTGCAGTTTGCTAACCCAACAAGCCAGACGTCTCAGCATGGAGATGTAGAGGTTCCTAACGGAGTCCTGTAATAATCCATCCCATGTAGCTTGAATGGGTTCTTCTCACACAGTTCCTGCGGATGGTGCGGTAGGGGTGGAGGGACACCAGGCCTTCTGGGTGTGTGGCAAAAAAGCGTCCATCTTGGTGCTGACCACGGTGCCTCCACACACGGATTCGTTGGTCGTCTTCACCAAGAAAAAAGCAGGACTTGTCACTGAAGATGACCCGCTGCCATTCTGAGTCACTCCATGACTGCCTGGCTTTGTAGGCCTGCCTCATGCAGGCGTCTGCCAACGGTGCTGGCACTAACAGGGTGACTCATGGAGGGCAGTGCTACAATTTATCGGTCTTCCTCTCCATGGTTTGTGTAGGTCTCCCAGATCCTTCATGAAGCTGGTGGGTGCCTTCTTCTTTTCACTACCACCGACAGCATGCTATGGTAGCTTCCACGAGCCCTTCACTTGTAATGGATGCTACCAACACAACAGCACGAGTCAGAATGGAAGGTTCGCGCAACAGGACGACAGAAGACCCGTCGAGGAATAAACTTGAATTATTCGCATGTCTCGTGACGTCAAACCAGCGCACCAAGATTCATTCCTGTTGGCTGATTCCTTCTGGGTGCAGCTAAAACTGTAATCAGGATGGCCTAATTCGGACACGTTTATTTTGATGGTGGTGTATACGGCGGTATGTATAGGGTGTATATGACGGACATGTTCTATAGCGATAGAGGAGGAAGTTGAGGCGGGTACAGTGTGACTTTGTGGTCGAATCAAATACCTTCATGAGCTAACTTTGGCCCAGAAGCCAGGGAGAAAAAAAATCCAAGAAATCATGAAGGGGGCAAACACTTTTTCACACCACTGTAATCTAAATAGATACATGCTGAGACACAATCAAACACACTCAGCCCAATCTGTCCCCCGGGGTTCAACACCGGCAGACCACTAGTTGACAGTTTTTGACGGTAGTTGCTAAGGCAACACCTCACACCCTTGTGTGTTCCTGCTAAAGGTCAAGGGTGAGACCTGAGCATGTGTGTGTTATACAGGGGGTGAGGTGGGAATGTGTGTACGTGGGTGTGTGTGTCTGCAGCCAAGGTGACCATCATACACTGAAGTGAGTGTCCTCAGATGCTCTCTCTCCCTCTCTAGTGCTCTCTTTATGGCTATCCCTCTTCCTTTTTCTTTTCTATCTACCTATCTCTTTCCCTCTCCCTCTCTCTCTCACTCTCTTGCTCACTTTCTCTCGGGGAATAGGTGAGCTGCCAGTCAAAACTGTATACAGTGTACAGAACTGTACAGTTATTAGCATATAGAGTTCTATATATAGTCTTGAATACCCCCAGTCTTATTACATGTTGTTATTACAGACATATAGTTCTATATAAAGTCTTGAAGACCCCCAGTCTCATTACATGTTGTTATTACAGACATATAGAGTTCTATATATAGTCTTGAAGACCCCCAGTCTTATTACATGTTGTTATTACAGACATATAGAGTTCTATATATAGTCTTGAAGACCCCCAGTCTTATTACATGCTGTTATTACAGACATATAGAGTTCTATATAAAGCCTTGAAGACCCCCAGTCTTATTTCATGTTGTTATTACAGACATATAGAGTTCTATATATAGTCTTGAAGACCCCCAGTCTTATTACATGTTGTTATTACAGACATATAGAGTTCTATATAAAGCCTTGAAGACCCCCAGTCTTATTACATGTTGTTATTACAGACATATAGAGTTCTATATAAAGTCTTGAAGACCCCCAGTCTTATTACCTGTTGTTATTACAGACATATAGAGTTCCATATAAAGCCTTGAAGACCCCCAGTCTTATTACATGTTGTTATTACAGACATATAGAGTTCTATATAAAGCCTTGAAGACCCCCAGTCTTATTACATGTTGTTATTACAGACATATAGAGTTCTATATAAAGTCTTGAAGACCCACAGTCTTATTACATGTTGTTATTACAGACATATAGAGTGCTAAATAAAGTCTTTAAGACCCCCAGTCTTATTACATGTTATTACAGACATATAGAGTTCTATATAAAGCCTTGAAGATCCCCAGTCTTATTACATGTTGTTATTACAGACATATAGAGTTCTATATATTGTCTTGAAGACCCCCAGTCTTATTACATGTTGTTATTACAGACATATAGAGTTCTATATATTGTCTTGAAGACCCCCAGTCTTATTACATGTTGTTATTACAGACATATACACACGGAGAGTACTACACTCGCAGTACAGTGAGTAGAAAAGAC
>JAMWET010005921.1:82500-95000 GCA_024036415.1 Prochilodus magdalenae | reverse complement strand
GACTGACTGACTGACTGATTGACTGACTGACTGACTGACTGACTGACTGACTGACTGACTGATTGACTGACTGACTGACTGACTGACTGACTGACTGATTGATTGATTGATTTACTGATTAATTGACTGGTTGATTAGCTGATTGATTGATTGATTGACTGACTGACTGACTGACTGACTGACTGACTGACTGACTGACTGATTGACTGACTTACTGACTGATTGACTGACTGACTGACTGACTGACTGACTGACTGACTGATTGATTGATTGATTTACTGATTAATTAACTGGTTGATTAGCTGATTGATTGATTGATTGACTGACTGACTGACTGACTGACTGACTGACTGACTGACTGACTGACTGATTAATTGATTGATTGATCAATTGATTGGACTAGGGTTTAGTGAATTCAGAGAACTGCCCAATGTGATACCCATCTTGATGCAGGGGTGATTGACAGTATTGTGATATACTGCGATACTATAAGGAAGGCGATCTATGGTGACTTTTAAAATATAACACATATAGCACATAACCATCACATGCACAGGTTTGTGCTAATGCTAATGTTAGCATGTGCACTACTACAGTACTTGTTTACGCTGAAGTGGAAGAGTCTTGTGGGGAACAAGCCACTAATCCCTGACTGTAACAGTGATATCACTACAGTATAATAAAACCGAATATAGCGATATACGATATTTCCTACGATATCTTCTTACGGCTATTACAATCAAATTTAATCATCAGATATGTTACAGGCTGCCGTCCACCAGACACCACCACCGACAGTGACACCACCCGGCATCATACTACATAAGCGGCATGTGGCTATGGTGCCAACGTAACGATATATGCTAATGTGTTCTCACCTGTGTCTCACCTGGTACCTTTTCCCTGTGAAGGGGTAGTCAGCTGGTACCAAGCCTGACCAACTCACTAAATGTAGTGACAGAGTTTATACCATACTACTCTACACACACATGGTGCTTTTCTGCTATGCTGGCTATGCGTTCTGTACTACCTGCTATATGGTGCCAGAGACCTTTCAGAGACATCTTGTCTGATGTGTGGTACCAAACGCAGGCATAGAAGACATACGGAATTACAGTTTGACTTTTTAAACTTATTTGAAGACATAATTAACGAGTATTAGAAGTTTATTGCCTACTAATTACACGTTATATATAATAAATATTTAACACGTCATATAACCCTAACCCAGACATGCAGTCATCTAGGGTTGATGATTGCAACTAAGACCCAGCAACTGTAAATTACTGGGTCTTAGCTGCGCCCACTTGTCAGCTGCTTCTTAGACTTCTACCTCCGAAACTACAGAAGCACACCTTGGACACCAAACGTCTAGCCGATGGACTACACCTGGTAAAACAGGAGTGAAGTATGAATGAGATTTCTCCATACACCCCTCCTAACCGGAACAGAGGACCATCGGGTTATTGTTACAGGATGTTATTTCTCACTCCGGTCCCAAATTTTGACCTCATTTCCATGCAAATACAAGGAGGGGGATTGGTGTGTGTGCCTGGTCACCATGCTACCTGAATTGTTAACTGTTTACTGTTGAACCTGACCTTTAACCGTGCTTTGAAAGCGAGACGTTTGACCCTCTCGCAAATAAAGAGGGTGGGGAGAAATGGGCGGTGGGGGCGGCAAACGCGTCAAACACACAAATGTGTGAAAGGCTCATACAAAGTCACCACACACAGGAACAAATTGCCCCACCATTCACACTGCCCCCTAGCTCTCTGCCATTCAGCCAACTCATAGTCCTCTCAGTGGCCAGACCGGGAGCAAGCCCAACACCAAATAGTGGCATAGCCGGCTAAAGCCATATGCTGTTTCAAGGATCACAAGATTGATGTGGTGTTGGTGTAGCTCAGCAGATAACACCACTACCTGCCAGTGAGCCACTACCACATGTGGGAGACTGAGGTTTGAATTCCAGTCTGGGTGACTATGCGGTGCTACACCAATAAGGGTCCTTGGGCAAGACTCCTAACACTACACTGGCCTCCCTGTAATATGGTTAACCCTGTAAGTAGCTCTGGATAAGAGTGTCAGCTAAATGACATGATTTCGAACACGTCACTCACACATGACCACGCCCCTCAGTCCTTTATTTTTTTTATGTCTGAAAGGTGGCAACCCTAGCTGTTGGTGAATAGTTCAAACAGCCAGATCTGGTTGCACACGTGCCAGTAAGAACTAAAAGACTTCTGTAAATTAATTTTCAGTAAAACTAACAATAATATCTTTACCTATAGAGCACTTTCCATACGTGTGGCAACTAAAAGGGCTTTACGTGGTTGGTGTAGCTCAGGGGATAACACCACCTACCTGCCAGGGAGTCACCACCACATGTGGGAGACTAGGGTTCAAATCCCGGTATGGGTGACTGCTGTGCTACACCAATAAGAGTCCTTGGGCAAAACTCCTAACACTACATTGGCCTTCCAGTAATACAGTTCCTGTTAAGAGCTAAATGCCATAAATGTAAATGATGATGTTAAACAGCGATTCGATTTCAAATCATATAAGACGAAAACAAAGGGTGCACTGAGTTTGACTGTCTAATACGAGGTGAAACTGTTTTAGGACGTGAGTTTCTGCATCGGGAGCTCGATCACAGACTCTCAAAGTGCCTGTGGTTTCTTCATTTACAGTTGGCCAAAATCAACTTAGGCGAGAAACCATAATAAGCTTTTATCTTATCGAGCACCAGAAGCCGTGGTGTTGCTTTATTTATCTCTAATGCTCACCCATTCTCGCTCCTCTCAGCCTTTCACTCAGTCATGGCTTTAAATCACATGACGGAAAACAACCTATTAAGCTCCGCAGGCTAGAAGCATAATGGTAGACGAGGCCTCTCCATGTTGTTTGTGTGCTACAGCGTTAGTAAACAGGCAGTGTTCAGGTACATATTTATATGGTATGTACCCTTAAGGGTACCACCCTGGTGACTGGAGGGGTACCAACCCAGCGGCAGTTTCAGACCTTTTCGGGATTCTGACTAGGGACTTTCTAGGATGTCGTTTGGGGGTCATAGATTTTGTGCCTTGGAGCCTGTTGGTTTTGAGTTTGTGGGCTTTGAAGCAGTATTGGATTTGGAAGCAGAGGATTTGGTGCTGTTTGGTTTTGAGACAGTGGGTTTGGTGCTGTTTGGTTTTTAAAACAGTGGGTTTGATGGTGCTGGATTTTGAGATAGTGGGTTTGGTGCTGTTTGGTTTTGAGACAGTGGGTTTGATGGTGCTGGATTTTGAGACAGTAGGTTTGGTGCTATTAGGTTTTGAGACGGTGGGTTTGATGGTGCTGGATTTTGAGACTGTGGGTTTGATGGTGCTGGATTTTGAGACTGTGGGTTTGATGGTGCTGGATTTTGAGACAGTAGGTTTGGTGCTATTAGGTTTTGAGACGGTGGGTTTGATGGTGCTGGATTTTGAGACGGTGGGTTTGATGGTGCTGGATTTTGAGACAGTAGGTTTTGTGCTATTAGGTTTTGAGACGGTGGGGTTGATGGTGCTGGATTTTGAGACAGCAGGTTTGGTGCTATTAGGTTTTGAGACGATGGGGTTGATGGTGCTGCATTTTGAGACGGTGGGTTTGATGGTGCTGGATTTTGAGACGATGGGGTTGATGGTGCTGGATTTTGAGACAGTAGGTTTGGTGCTATTAGGTTTTGAGACGGTGGGTTTGATGGTGCTGGATTTTGAGACAGCAGGTTTGGTGCTATTAGGTTTTGAGACGATGGGGTTGATGGTGCTGCATTTTGAGACGGTGGGTTTGATGGTGCTGGATTTTGAGACGATGGGGTTGATGGTGCTGGATTTTGAGACAGTAGGTTTGGTGCTATTAGGTTTTGAGACGGTGGGGTTGATGGTGCTGGATTTTGAGACAGTAGGTTTGGTGCTATTAGGTTTTGAGACGGTGGGTTTGATGGTGCTGGATTTTGAGACAGCAGGTTTGGTGCTATTAGGTTTTGAGACGATGGGTTTGATGGTGCTGGATTTTGAGACAGCAGGTTTGGTGCTATTAGGTTTTGAGACGGCGGGTTTGATGGTGCTGGATTTTGAGACAGTGGGTTTGATGGTGCTGGATATTTAGACAGTGAGTATCGTGTTACTGAGTTTTGTGCTGATGGGTTTTGAGACGGCTGGTTTGGTACTGGCAGGTTTTGTAGTTGGAGGCTTTGACCAAGAAGTGATTTGAGATTTGACCACAGATTTGAGTTCTTGCCATGGACCTGCTGTCCATCTTTATATGGTACAACTGAAATTGGAATGCAATAAGGTACAATTATGTTCCTGAGGTACTGAAACATACCCGTGAAGGTACCACCCTGGTGACATGAGGGGTACCAGCCCAGCGGCAGTTTCAGACCTTTTTTCAGAGAGTGTCTGGAAGGAGAGTGTGTGGAAGGTAAAGATCTGAGATCACGTGTTGGCACATAATTAGACAGACATTCAGTGATGTTAACTGGCGCTAAGAAATTTAGATCTTTTTGAACTTATAGCAGAACCGTAAAATCTATCCTAAAAGACACAGCAAGCTGTTGTAGAGGATTGATTGTTTTCGTAGTAAGCTCATTAATAAGAGCATTAGAATTATCAACTCTGCAACAAACGCATGAAGCCCAACTTCAATTCTTTAAAACGTTTCAATTTGAATTTCCTCATGGCCTGCTCCCACCTACGAGCTACACCTCCCATTATATCACAAAATGCCACTTCCCTGAGAGAGTAAAGGCTAGCCTGGGTTTCCTCATTCCCCATAACATGGGGAGCCATCTCAAGACCACCTTAATCTTTTCAAGATTATGAAACATTACTGGACACGTGAAGACAGCTGCCAAGTCCTGCTATGTAAGTGAAAAAAAGACACTCTGGAAAACATCACAATGTATTGCGCAGTGGGGATTTCAGCCAAAGGTCAACTGGAAATGGTACTGCCATGTGATTTAAGCACTGAAAGGCACACACAAATATAAAGGGACCAAAACATCATTTCTTCAATCTAGTCATCCCCTGTGAATGGCACAGCCTGTACTTGAAGTGCTTCAGTGAGCAAGAAACATCCCTTTGATAACACATGCACACTGACACTCACACCGACACCGCATATAAGATTAATATGGCCACTCACCGGAGGTCCGCAGTCTCCTTTTTCACCCGGTGGTCCCATTAAAGAAGAAAACAGTGTTGGATCCAGATCCCAACGTGGAAATCCATCTGCAGCCAGAACCGTATGTGTCTCTAACGTTAGCGTGGCTGTTGGAGGGGTAACAGGAGGCTTTGGAGTCTTTGTGGTGATTTTTGGAGTCGGCAGGGTGTTTTGGGGCACCTCTGAAGCAAGATGGGTGAACGGTGTGGACCTGGGCGTTGGTAGGGTGTGTCGGGGTGTGCGCTGAGTGCTGGTTTTGGGTTGTGGAGTTTTTTTAGCTGGGCTAGAGGTCGCTTTTTGGTGGACGATAAGACCCTGGTCAGATAAAGAGCCAGACGTCCCTGTCTGTTTCTTGGTGGAGCTGGTCTTAGTGGGCACAGTAGTGTTAGGGGGTTTCATTAACGTTCTCCTGCTATCTTGAGTGGGTTTCATGGGAGAGGGCTTCCGACTAGGGACTTTCTGGGATGTGGGTTTGGGGGTCATAGATTTTGTGGGTGTGAGTTTTGTGGGCTTCAACAGGCCCACTTTGGAGCCTGTAGGTTTTGAGTTTGTGGGCTTTGAAGCAGTAGTGGATTTGGTGGTATTGGATTTGGAAATAGTGGGTTTGATGCTGTTTGGTTTTGAGATGGTGGGTTTGATGGTGCTGGATTTTGAGACAGTGGGTTTGATGGTGCTGGATTTTGAGATAGTGGGTTTGGTGCTGTTTGGTTTTGAGACAGTGGGTTTGATGGTGCTGGATTTTGAGACAGTGGGTTTGGTGCTATTAGGTTTCAAGACGGTGGGTTTGGTGTTACTGAGTTTTGTGCTGATGGGTTTTGAGACGGCTGGTTTGGTACTGGGGGGTTTTGTAGTTGGTGCCTTTGACCAAGAAGGTTTAGGAGTAACAGATTTGGACTGAGTTCTTGCTGTGGGTTTGAACCCTGTTGGTTTGGTCATGGCCACTGGTCTGGAGGGTGTGGGTTTGAGTGGGTTTCTGGGTAAGGTTTTAGGTGACTGAAGTGTGGACATAGGGGTAGCAGTACTTAACCGTTCTTGGGACGGTGGTGTTTCAAGGCCTGTCCCAGTTGGGGGTAGAGAAGCAGATGTGGGGGAAGGGGTTTTGGGCCGAGATGACACACTTAGGGTTGTCCAAGGGATGCCAGTAGACACAGATGTGGGGGTACGATTAGAAGACACATTTTGGGCCGAGGTGGGAGAGACATGACGATGAGGAAGGGGCAGCAGGACAGGGGGTGGAGCTGGCCTGTAGGTGTCATTTTCTCTGCACTGCCTGCGGATGGCACTGCAGTAGTTTGTTTGCGCCCGTGCTGTGGGAACAATGTCGAACTGGCATACGGCGCCCTCGAATGGGGCAACGCCTGGCAAAAGGGCACTGCTACCTCCCAGTCGGAATGTGCCACGAGGGTCCATACGGGCTGGAGGGGGCAATGGTAGCTCCCGGGACATGCCCCCATTGTCACTGTGGTTACAGGCGGGCAACAAGGTAACTGTCTGGCCGGCCAGGATGATGGCCAGGTGGTGCCAACGACCGTCGTGAAGGTCATAAGGGAAAACGATGGAGTTCTGGGGTCCAGAGTGGAGCGTTAGTATCCCAGGGGATATCTCCAGGCCCAGTTGGATTCGGGAGCCAGAAAAGACGGAGAAGAGGAAGGCGGAGTTGACTCGGTGCGAGCGGACGCTCAGCAGAAGAGTGGAGTTCCAGACAAGGTCAGGTGGGAGCAAGGAGCGCGCAGCTGTGGTAACCCGCGCCCGGGGAGTGAGGATGACTCCGGAGCGAAGAGAGATGACCCCAACAGGGACAGTGCGGGACCCCTGCTCGGCACGCAGAGACAGACGCTGCAACACGTCCACATCTAGAACACACACAGATGTACAAACAAAGACTTAATCCCTCAAAATTCCAGACTCATTTTTTAGATATAACTCCTTAGGTTAGGATTATTATCTAGAACCTACTCTAAATTATTCAGTAACTGCTAAGAAACTAGCTTTATATATATATATATATATATATATATATATATATATATACACACACATCAAACACACACATGGATACACATACATATATGAAAATGTATTCATTACCAATTTCAGTCGGTATTTGGGCTGAAGTGTGGTTTCAACTCTAATATATTTGTGCTAGCTAGCGTAGCATCTGCTAAGTGGCTCGTTTTGTGAAATGAATAATGAATGGAGAGAAGAGATTGGCTATAGCTTGATCGCCTGTGGTATGTAACTGTACACGTGCACCGTTTACAGTGGACAGTGAGTGGAAGTGAGTGAGTAGTGTCTAATAAAGTGGAAGGTGTACGTAGAGACAGAACAATGTACTACAAGACTACATAACATGTATGTGAGATCTGCACACCGCAGCTACCCATCATCGCTGTCCAAAGAAAAACACATATCTCAATTTTTGCTGATTTTTACTTTTGAGCATCGTTTGAACACAGCGGCTGTCATTTACACTGTGTGAAAATTCCATGACGCACGGACCAACAGAAAGGGCCCAGAGCCGCCTGTAAAACCATCTGGTTCCATTGACTTGCATTGAGATTAAAGGAGGCCTTTGCCCTCTCTCCTCTAAAGTCACAATTTGGAGATACTCGTTTTTCTTTGGAACAGTGACGATACATTCGCTCCATTCGTCTCTCACACTCACACTACAGCCGAGACCCTCTGTTTCTCTGCAGCCCCTGCAGCTCCTGATATTTAGATGCAGAGCTTTGTATTACGTCATAATCACATAAACGTGTGAACGCTGTGAGGCCAGGTTTTTGTGTGTGTCCTCTGGGGAAACGTGATTTAAGAGCGTGAAGTGAGTCAGCGTCGGTATTCAGCACTTCTGAACAACTGTGTGCGCGTCTGAAGCTCACTTTGCTTCTCTCCTCCCCTATAGAAAGGAGCTTTATGAAACCAGCCGGGCATGTGTGTGATTGAGCAGGCATGTGAGCGTATATGTGCGTTTGTATTTATGTCAGCACGTTGATGTGTATGTATATTAACAAGCTTCCTGATGTTCGCTGTAACGTGCCCTCTCGGCTCCTATACAGTACAGCTCGCTGAGGATCCTGCAGCTCGCAGCTCACAGTGCAGATGTATCGTTCACTGTCTTTTACACTTCTCTCAATCCTGTGTGCCAAGAGTAATGGCTTCGGGGAGGAGGAGCACCACCGGTGGAGAAAGAGCCGCTGTGAAATGGTCAGCGTAACTTTAACGCTGGTCTATATAAAGTCTGTTCTGTTGTGTATCACAGTGGCTTATCAATTAACGTTCAGTTTCATTAAGGTCAGGCTAATGTGGAAATGAACGGTTGTCAATATTTTGAATAGAATTAAATCATAATAATTTACTATCACTCACAGATGACAGATGTGTCATCTCTCAAAAAAGTCAGCCATCAAATCTATTTAAAAAAAAAAAAATATTACAGGATAACAGGAGTTTTCAAAACTCACTTACAGCTAGTCTTAAGCATGCTAGCTCCGATTATGTTCTGCTGCAAGCATCATTTGGCTAATCTAGCATCATTTGGCTAATCTAGCATCATTTGGCTAATGTAGCATCCTTTGGCTAATCTAGCATCATTTGGCTAATGTAGCATCCTGTGTCTAATCTAGCATCTTTTGGCAAATCTAGCATCATTTGGCTAATGTAGCATCATTTGGCTAATGTAGCATCCTTTGGCTAATCTAGCATCATTTGGCTAATGTAGCATCCTGTGTCTAATCTAGCATCTTTTGGCAAATCTAGCATCATTTGGCTAATGTAGCATCATTTGGCTAATCTAGCATCCTTTGTCTAATCTAGCATCATTTGGCTAATCTAGCATCATTTGGCTAATCTAGCATCCTTTGTCTAATCTAGCATCATTTGGCTAATCTAGCATCATTTGGCTAATGTAGCATCCTGTGTCTAATCTAGCATCCTTTGGCTAATGTAGCATCCTTTGTCTAATCTAGCATCATTTGGCTAATCTAGCATCTTTTGGCAAATCTAGCATCATTTGGCTAATCTAGCATCATTTGGCTAATGTAGCATCATTTGGCTAATGTAGCATCCTTTGTCTAATCTAGCATCATTTGGCTAATCTAGCATCATTTGGCTAATGTAGCATCCTTTGTCTAATCTAGCATCATTTTGCTATTCTAGCATCATTTGGCTAATGTAGCATCTTTTGGCTAATCTAGCATCATTTGGCCAATCTAGCATCATTTGGCTAATCTAGCGAATGTAGGCTAACATTCCAAGCAAGCTAAAGCCTATGAGAGTTTTGAGCATGCTCCTTATAATCTTCTATGTGGTTTTGTTCCACATCACAACACGAATGCTGGGTAAGGCACATACTTATAAGCTACAGACTAGCAGAGAGCCAAAACCACTCTCCTCTCTACTGACCGCGATGAGCAGCACCTGATTCAAATGTCCTGTAAGATGACCTCAAGTGACCTACAGAGAGACTGGCGAGCGGTGGCTGGGGTGAAATGCACAGTGAGCATGGTTCTGGAGGTCATTAGTGATTTTCTAAATAAACAGATCTAATACAATATCTGATCTGGAGTTTGGGAGACATGGTTCCAGTAGTGTAGAGAATCAAACAGAACTGAGGAATTCTGGTCCAACTCAAACCCAGAACCTGTACACCTAGAGACACTGATCACTTTCAGGAGATCTCTTAAATTTTTCCAGAGCTGTATATGTGTTTATATATATATATGTATATCGTCACTGTTTAAAGAAAAACAAGTATCTCTAAAATGGCAACTGTACAGGAGACAAAAGTGGAGATACATGTTTTTCATTGGACAGCGCCGATATATATAATAGGGTACAGGACAATGAAGTTGTCTTAAGGGGTACAGAACACACTAACACATTAAGTTTGTGTTTCTGAGCCTAAACTAACACAGTGAGTCGTTTAACATCACCGTGTAAGCATGTATGAGTGAGTGTGGGTTTCCAGCTTACATCAGCAGTCAGCGGGCAGTAAACACACGCACACGAGAAACATACACCCTGCAGATCTATAAAGCTACAGAACAGGACGGAAAAACGTGCAGCAAGTACATTACCATCTGTGAGATCATACTGTATGTGCGCGTCTGTGTGTGCCTGACCTTTATTTCCAGCTGACTCAGCTGAACATCTGCAGTAGAACTGCATTAAACTTTATTAAACATCTACGATCCAGCAAGGACGTCAGGTCAAACCACATACAGCCACGAACAAGACCGCGCAAACAGGCTCCAAACATACTTATTCAATACACAAGAAAGGGTGGGCCATGTGATGATGTCAGTCGCTATGGTGATATACAGTGGTGGCTATATTTCTGTACGGATTTGATCTAAAACTTCTGATTTTCAGCCCTAAGGGTCGATAAGAAGACACAAATTAAACAAATGAGATGCAAATATTAGGCATGGTCTCCAATTTATTGAATTTATGAATTTAATTTATTCGATTTATTGGCATGGGACAGAATGTCAGTTTTCACTGTTTACCTGAAAGCTAGCTTTATAGACCCTTTATAGACCATATCCACCCACTGTTACCCAGGTGTGGGAGTCATAAGATGACATATGCCATAAATCATAATCCTTATAAAGTTATGTTTCTGATTTTTGGCCATATTTTCTACACACAAACAGACATACATGTGACTTACCTTCAGACAGCACTTGCGTGAATCCTAAATAACAGGTACAGCACAGAAGAGTACACAGAAGTAGAGCTTTCCTACAAAGGGGTTGGGGTGGAGGGGGAGAGAGGAAAACAGATATTCATTCAGATATCAAACAGATATTAATGCAAATATTAAACAGATATTAATTCAGATATTAAATAGATGTTAATTCAGATATTAAATAGATGTTAATTCAGATATTGAACTGGTATTAATTTAGATATTAAACAGATATTAAACAGATATTAATGCAGATATTAATTCAGATATTAATTCAGATATTAAATAGATATTAATTCAGATATTGAACTGGTATTAATTCAGATATTAAACAGATATTAATTCAGATATTAAATAGATATTAATTCAGATATTAAACTGGTATTAATTCAGATATTAAACAGATATTAATTCAGATATTAAATAGATATTAATTCAGATATTAAACAGATATTAATGCAGATATTAAACAGATATTAATTCAGATATTAATTCAGATATTAATTCAGATATTAAATAAATATTAATTCAGATATTAAACAGATATTAATTCAGATATTAAACAGATATTAATGCAGATATGAAACAGATATTAATTCAGATATTAATGCAGATATTAATGCAGATATGAAACAGATATTAGTTCAGATATTCAGATACTCAGATATTAAACAGATATTAATGCAGATATTAAACAGATATTAATGCAGATATTAAACAGATATTAATTCAGTTATTAAACAGATATTAATGCAGATATTCAGATATTTAGATATTAAACAAGTCCTTCAGAACAGTCCATACAACTGCACACAACAACCCAAACTCTGAAGCTGCTGGACGGAAAGCCAGCCTTGTAAAGCACTGTAATGATCCACATGACCAGAATAAACCAAAGCCCCCTCACAACATCAGCACCAGTCATCAGATCCCTCTTTTCCACCATCAAAGTGCCAGTACTCGTGCCCATGCAGGTTCCCAGGTTCTACTGAACCCGTAGGAACGGGCCCTCTTTTCCACTGGTTTGAGAGCCGGATGTGGGCAGTGCCTAGTCCGTAAGCAGAAGTCGGTGTACAGCGCTTAAAAACAACAAGCTGGAACACGCTCTTCCAGTGCAGACCTTACGTCCTGCTTTGAGGGCATATATCTGACCATCCAGAGCCAACCCAGTAAACCATGGTCGTCCGTGGACGACTACAATGTGTTTCAATACGGTCAGATACGTGGATCAATGGTTCAAACGGTTTACTGGGAAATCTTTCAGCATCTGGGCACAGCGCCGAGGGATCGCCATAGACAGCGGTTACTCTCCAGACGACTCCTTCCGTATGAAAGTGCACGGTCGTCAAGCAGCATGTTACGTTTCTTAGCTATCTGTAGATGCAAATGTTCTGGATGCTTCACATTATAGAACGCCTCCTGTTGAATGGGCTCATCCACGAGCACACCACTGATGGGAGGCGACTGTTCCTGAGTTCGGCTCAGTGCATCCAGAATTCCAGAGTCCCATGGGATTCTTTTGATCACATATGTGGCCCCCCAAAGCCTGAACTGGAAAAGAAGGAAATGTCGGGGTGATGGCAGTGCCAGGCCCCTTTGCTGCTTGCATCACGGGCTCCACGGT
>JAMWET010005921.1:62500-77500 GCA_024036415.1 Prochilodus magdalenae | reverse complement strand
CCGCCCACCGCACTCACACACCGCCCACCGGAGCACGAGCGCAACACGAAGACCGGTGTTCACACAGCGCTCAGTAACGTTACAGTACAGCAGCATGTGAAGCAGCCGGGTCGCGTTAAAGACGAGCAGTTCGAGAGTCATACATGAGGCTCTAAACTACACTACTGTACCGCACACTGTATGCTACAGTAGTGTGTACTGCACACTGTATACGCCCCCTGTGTGTGGTATACAGTACAGTAACAAATTCTGACCTACAGTGTAGTATACTAATACAGTCACATGACCAGCTACCTCACATTTACCTTAGAGCCGTTATTACTGTACCCACTGTTTAGTAAGGTAGCCGAGAATTACAAAACAAAATTTAAAAACAAAATTCCAAAAATCAAAATAAATTTACAAACGAATAAAGTTTCCTTGAATGTAACTTTCTTCGGTGGTCATTTTTTTTTTCATTTGTTTTATTGTTTGTAACTTTGTTTGTTTTACTTTTGTACATTTGTTGTCTTGAATGTAAAATTTTTTATTTGTAAAATTTGTTTGTAATTTTGTTTCATTGAATGTAACTTTTTTGTTTGTAAATTTGTTTTTGTTGTTTGTAATATTTTTTTCCTTGAATGTAACTTTTTTCTTTTGTAAATTTGTTTTTACTTTTGAAATTTTGTTTTCTTGAATGTAAATTTTTTTGGTGGTAAATTAGTTTTTTCGTTTGTAAATTTGTTTTATTGTTTGTAACTTATTTCTTTTGTAAATTTGTTTTTACTATTGTAATTTTGTTGTCTTGAATGTAGTTTTTTATTTGTAAAATTTTTTTGTTTGTAATTTTGTTTTGTTGAATGTATTTTTTTTGTTTGTAAATTTTTTGTTGTTGTTGTTTGTAATATTTTTTTCCTTGTATGTAACTTTTTTCTTTGGTAAATTTGTTTTTACTTTTGGAATTTAGTTTTCTTGAATGTAAAGTTTTTCATTTGTAAAATTGTTGTTATTGTTTGTAATTTTGTTTCCTTATATGTAACTTTTTTGGTGGTAAATTTGTTGTTTCGTTTGTAAATTTGTTTTATTGTTTGTAACTTATTTCTTTTGTAAATTTGTTTTTACTATTGTAATTTTGTTGTCTTGAATGTAGTTTTTTATTTGTAAAATTGTTTTTATTGTTTGTAATTTTGTTTCATTGAAAGTATTTTTTGTTTGTAAATTTGTTTTTGTTGTTTGTAATATTTTTTTCCTTGAATGTAACTTTTTTCTTTTGTAAAATTGCTTTTATTGTTTGTAATTTTGTTTCATTGAATGCAACTTTTTGTTTATAAATTAGTTGTTATTGTTTGTAATTTTTTTTTCTGAAATGTCCATTTGTTTTACACTTCTCGGCCCCTGTAGTTTAGAGTTTCTATTTCACTATAGTATTTCACTAACTATTTCACTCTAAAACTGATCCTCTAAAGCGAGTTTATCTTTTATACATCTTCACACCTGTATATTTTAACTTTCTGAGGCTCATTTTGATGAACACACACCCAACTACAATCATTACACCCACATTTACCTCAGAGCTGTTAGTACTGTATCCACTGTTTAGAGCTAGCTGCTGCTAACGCTGCTCAGTTCACTTGAAATACGGTTCGCCTAGCCGTTAGCTCCCCTCGGCTATTTCACTCTACAACTGATCCTCTAAAGCGAGTTTATCTTTTACTAATCTTCAGACCTGTATATTTAACTTTATGAGGCTCATTCTGATGAACACACACCCCACTACAATCACTACACCCACATTTACCTCAGAGCTGGTTTTACCGTATCCACTGTTTAGAGCTAGCTGCTGCTAATGCTGCTCAGTTCTCCTGAGATATGGTTAGCCTAGCTGTTAGCTCCCCTCGGCTATTTCACTCTAAAACTGATCCTCTAAAGTGAGTTCATCTTTTATTAATCTTCAGGCCTGTATATTTAACTTTCTGAGGCTCATTCTGATGAACACACACCCCACTACAATCATACACCCACATTTATACTCGGCAGTATAGGCGGATGTAGTACGCGAGTAGTATACAGCGAGTGCTGGAAGGTGAATGGTTGATTATAGAGACTCAGATTTCTTTACAGTGGTAGTGATGGGAACCAGGAGGCTTGAAACACTTTATCACAAGATCATCATAAAACAACATTAACGTTCCGACATGACGTCAGGCTGTGTACTCATAGCCAGTTCATGTAATAACCTGGTGTGGGGGAGCTGTAGTTCCACTGCACGGTACCGACTTGACTCTACTCGCCCATTTAGGTTTTCTATTAGGCAGACCTGGAACCTGGTACCACTGTTTTGAATCACCTCAGGCCAGGTTCCAGGCAAGCAGATATCATCACCAAAAGCTGATACATAAAGGCTGCAGACTGCTGAGGGTTAGCGAGGAACCAGCATGGGCTCGTTGTCTGAGCGATGGTGTGGTATTTCCCAAACACCGCTGTTCTTTCAGCATTGTTCTATGGAGCTGGATTAGGGCCCTGTATTCATAGACTAGGATTTGAATATTAGTTTTTGAATGAGACTTTATTGAAGCACCGGTACTGAAAGTGAGTTATGTGGGGAGTCTTATGGTCTTCTATGGTTGTTCTGGTCCATTTCCTGATATATGTATCTGCAGCGTTACCTCCGTTTTGTACTTTTCAGTCATTCAGATCAGTTTACCATGTGCAGACTTCATACACTGCTCCCAAAATCACAGTTATACAGTGTGGCATGGGTCCTGTATCTTTCATGTGAGATGTAGGTCTATTACAGTTTGAGAAATGAAGCATGGCAGACTTGAACTTTACTTACTAAGATCAAGTCACTTGCTGTAAGGTGCACGTGTTGGTGTCTTATTTCCTGACATAGATTTTTGAGAGTTGTTGTACCCGATATGAACCACAAACCAGACTAAAATCTGCATCACTGCTACTATCGCTTTACGGCTGCTGCCCGATTTATACAATGCAATGCATGTGGGGGAACCGTTTACAGTAGCAATTTAAAATATACAATATTTATACGATTTCAAAACATTATTATTATTACTTGTTTAAAACTAATTTTAATTATATATCTAAATGTATTTATATGTATATATATATGTATATATATATACTTGTTTTTCTTTGGACAGCCGTGATACACAACTCTGGAAATAAATAAGAGCCCACTCCAGCTTCTTCTTAAATCAGCATCTCCACATGTACAGCAGGTTCTTAGTGAGGAACCGAAGGTTGGGTTCTAGCTTTACTGGCAGATACAGTGAGCGTCTGGTTCATAAGAACAAGGTCCAGCAGCAAACACACAGGACAACACAGCTACAGACTGGCAGAGGGCCAAACCCCCTCTCTACTGACCGTGATGAGCGCCACCTCATTCCAATGTCCCTTACCCACCGTAAGATGACCTCAAGTGACCTACAGAGAGACTGGCGAGCGGTGGCTGGGGTGAAACGCACAGCGAGCATGGTTCTAAAAACAGGCTTCTGGAGGTCATTAGTGATTTTCTAAATACACAGATCTAATACAATATCTGATCTGGAGTTTGGGAGACATGCTTCCAGCAGTGTAGAGAATCAAACAGAACTGAGGAATTCTGGTCCAACACAAACCCAGAACCTGTACACCTACAAACACTGATCACTTAGAGGTGGTCTGTTCATTTTTTTACAGAGCTGTATATATATATATATATATATATAATATATATATATAAATAATCATTACCTGTTACACCCAGAGCCAAAGAAACACTGAGCACATTCAGGTGCAGTCTAAAAGCGACCTAGAGCGGAGCAGATTTTCTAGAACATGGCGTTTTACACCAAACTACTCTGAACAACTTTGTTTACACCTTGGATTAAAAAAAAAATATGCTAAAGTATTAATTTTAAAAAAACTGCTACAGAGAAAATCCACTTAAACACCAGCCTAATATAATAAACCCACCTGAGAGCTATAATTTCCGTTATAATCATATATTTACATTAAATATTTGAATAAATATAAAACTCAGTAGTCTATTCCTATTTCTACTATGTGCAAAAAAACCTGTATAGCATAATCCTGTCTTCTGGATTTAAATTTTTAGTATTTTATTTTATTGTAGTTATATTTTTTTGTACTTTCTAGATATAGATCTTATTTATTATCTGTATATTTTTCTGACATTTAAATAAATAAAGGATTATCTTATCTTAATGGCGTTTAGCTTATGCTCTTATACAGAGCACCTTACGAGGTTAATAGTTTTACAGACGTTGCCAGTGTAGTGTTGCTCAGAAGCCTTGCCCAGGATTTCACATTTAGCGTAGCTCCGCATAGTCACCCAGAGGAGGAACCGAAACCCAGTCTCTCACATGGGCTCACAGGCTGGCAGTGGTGTTATCTATTGCGCCCACTTGCTCCCACCTCAAAGAGACGACACCAAACATATCAGTCAGAGCTCAACATAAAAATGATCTCTCCATCACATGACTGTCTACCACTGACTTATAATAAACTATAACTATTCATACAGTAAGACAAGGATGACATCATTCTAGACACTGTGGCCGATACGTAGATGAATATATCCTCACAGTGATGATGCTGATATGGCTAAAATCAATAGACATAAGGCCAGCCCACTGGGAATACAGGGGCGAGAGTTTGGAGATCTGTACAGCACAGCAGTGGGGAAAAGATCAGGTGTGTATAGAAGTTCTGTGAACAGGCCTGGTTTTGTTGACCTGGGTTGTTTCTCTAATTCTGAGTGTAATTATTCCTCCCAATGGGGTGTTCAGTAGGTAACGGGGTGGACGGAGCTAGAAAACGGGACTTAAATGACTTTAAACGACTCGACGCAGAACCGCTCCTTTCATTATATGCTCTTTTAGCAACTTAAACGTGCTCTCAGGCTGTGCAATTTTCCATGGAAGGTTAGCAGCATGAATTTGGCTGCTGAATTTGGATTCGGATCTTAATATGCCACAACTAAACAGCGGCATCCGGGCCCAACAGGCCCGAACCTCTTAATTGACATGCTCTATATATAACTTACATAGATCTCACTTTATGAGGAATTAATGGGATACGAGCTCAGAGTCCTTCTACAGGGTGGTATACAAACGTTGTCATGTTACATCTGATCCGAGCCTAACTCTGGATCCAGTCTAATCTAATCTTTACCCTCTTTTACTTCTTCTAATAAATAAACTCTGTGGTCCCCAAACCAGGCCAAATACAAGACTCCATCCACTTGTCAAGGCAATGTATGTACTTCACGTCTAAGTCCAGGCCTGTATTAAAAAGGCCACACATCTATACCGCACACTGCGCACCACAGTAGTAGGTACCTAACATGGAAGACTGGAGCTGAGACAATGTAGACCCTTTTAACCCTCAGTGGTGCCTCGCTAAAGAGGAACGTGATTCTGAAAAGGTTCACTGGCTCTGTCATTGTTGCTATTAACACAGACAGTACCAGTGAGTGGGGTACTAGATATGTACTAAGAAGTAGGTACATACAGTAATCAGAATAAACAGAGCAGGGGTTACAGAGGAGCTATTAGCACAGACAGTACCAGTGAGCAGGGTACTAGATATGTACTAAGAGGTATGTACATGCAGTAACCCGAATAAACAGAGCAGGGGTTACAGAGGAGCTATTAACACAGACAGTACCAGTGAGTGGGGTACTAGATATGTACTAAGAAGTAGGTACATACAGTAATCAGAATAACAGAAGAGCTGTTAGCACAGACAGTACCAGTGAACAGGGTACTAGATATGTACTAAGAGGTATGTACATACAGTAATCAGAATAAATAGAGAAGGGGTTACAGAAGTGCTATTAACACAGACAGTACCAGTAAGCAGGGTACTAGATATGTACTAAGAGGTACAGTATGTACATAGAGTAACCCGAATAAACAGAGCAGGGGTTACAGAAGAGCTATTAGCACAGACAGTAACAGTAAGCAGGGTACTAGATATGTACTAAGAAGTAGGTACATACAGTAATCAGAATAAACAGAGCAGGGGTTACAGAGGAGCTATTAGCACAGATAGTAACAGTGAGTGGGGTACTAGATATGTACTAAGAAGTAGGTACATACAGTAATCAGAATAACAGAAGGGCTGTTAGCACAGACAGTACCAGCGAGCAGGGTACTAGATATGTACTAAGAGGTATGTACATACAGTAATCAGAATAAACAGAGCAGGGGTTACAGAAGGGCTGTTAGCACAGACAGTACCAGTGAGCAGGGTACTAGATATGTACTAAGAAGTAGGTACATACAGTAATCAGAATAACAGAAGGGCTGTTAGCACAGACAGTACCAGTGAACAGGGTACTAGATATGTACTAAGAGGTATGTACATACAGTAATCAGAATAAATAGAGCAGGGGTTACAGAAGGGCTATTAACATAGACAGTACCAGTGAGTGGGGTACTAGATATGTACTAAGAGGTATGTACATACAGTAATCAGAATAATCAGAGCAGGGGTTACAGAAGGGCTATTAACACAGGCAGTAACAGTGAGTGGGGTACTAGATATGTATTAAGAGGTATGTACATACAGTAATCAGAATAACAGAAGAGCTATTAACACAGACAGTACCAGTGAGCAGGGTACTAGATATGTACTAAGAGGTATGTACATACAGTAATCAGAATAAACAGAGCAGGGGTTACAGAGGAGCTATTAGCACAGACAGTACCAGTGAGCAGGGAGAAAGGGACTCTGGGAGCAACATAGTCAAGTGAAGCATATGACCGAGACCAAGCAGGAGCTTGACAGGTCCATTTCCAACATGACATTCTCACGATCACCTATAACTGGCTCGGGCAGCACTGTTGATAGCAAAAATGAGCGAGAGCTGATCAGCTCTGACGCACAAAGCCTCCATCAAAGGGCTTCTCAAAGCACACGCGGGTCTGGACCGGCCTGTGAAGTGGTTTGGTGAGTGTACATATTCAGTATATCGTTACGTTTCGAGGGCACTGCGGTTTTTCCCTGCTGTGTTCTGGGCACTGGACTATGCCAGGCTTCAGCACCACATCAAACATGGTGAGGCCTCAGACGTACACAGCGGTACAGAGAGGTCTGGGTCACACCCTTAATGGGAAGGCTTATGGCTGGTCGTGTGTAGCCATTAGTAATGGGCTAATAGGTGCTAATAAGACTGGCCCTAGTGCAGAGCTGTGGCAGCTACAGTAAGAGCAGTAAGGGGTTTGGGGGTGGAGGGTTTTTGGAGGGAGGTCACTTTGAAATTGTGACTGTGTGGATCCCTGCTGTGTTAATTGGCTGAGCCTTCGGTGTACAGTAGTTATGGTACTTGCCTTCCAAAATGGTCTGCTGTCAAGCTAACTAGCAAACCTGGCGCTAAAGCTGCTGTTGGTTAAATCATGATAATCAGGCTGATTCATAACTTTCAGATTCAGGGCCCTCAGTGACTGCAGACTGCAGAATCCAGCTACAATGGTCACTAAGGGCCCTCCTTATCTTCGATCATACTGGTCAGCAAAGAAAACCCTAATGACATGGACTACCTGGCCAGTCGTTTGAGATCAGGGCACCTGGATTCGTTCAAAACAGAAGGAATTAAAATGACCCCCCGGTCCCCCAAACCTGGCACAGCACAGAGCTGGCACCAATGACCACAACACGACATTGTTACTGAAGTCAGACACCGCAGGAAGAAGTGTACAGGTTGGTTTGCAAGACAAGGCCTTGATTATTTTTGCTGATTTTTGCCAGTACGCTCGAAAAAATGGCAAAACTACGACACACTAGAAGGCCAGCTCTAGATCAAAGCTAACACACTGTACACCACTGAACATCAACAGTGCTAATAAACCAAATGGCCGAGATGCACACAAAAACCATTTGGCTGTAATCGGGTTATGGTTTAATTAGTGTCGTATAGCTGCAGTGTGTAAATGTAGAGGATCTGGAGCCCTCGTAGTTGAAGATGTTTAATCGGGAATCATCTTTTATTAATCTTCAGACCTGTAAATTTAACTTTCTGAGGCTCATTCCAGTGAACACACACCCCACTACAATCACTACACCCACATTTATACTCAGAGCTAGGGCTGCGTCCGAAATCGCCTACTTAGTCAGTAGGTACTAGATTGAACCCAGTGCGCCCTGCTCGACCGGTGAAGCAGTAGGCTCTTTCAGTACGCGAGCGCGTAGTAACCACGCAACCTCGGATGCACTACGTCCGCCATCTTGCCAACGTCATTTGACGTAAGATGTCACACCACCACTGTAGAAGTCCCGCCATTCATTCATATAAACGTGTCACATGGGCTTTATTTTCGCCGAATTGGTTCATAACGTTACTCGGTGTTGCACAGAACGTTGTAGATTCCTTATACTTGTACGGAGCCGCCGTCCGCCATTTATTCTTCCTCAGCTCGGAATGCCTCCACAGCTCCAGTGGAATCATGGGATACCACAGTGTGCTGTGCTCGCATACCTGAAAATCTCCCCGGAAGCAGTACGTCATCCGGGGAACTTTCACCTACTGCTTTATGACTACTGCGGATTCGGACACACTACACATTCTCACCTACTGAGTAGTACGGTAGTAGACGTTTCGGACGCAGCCTGTGTTTAGGTCCCCAGTGTAACCCGCCGCTATTTTCTTTGGCTGAAGCAGGCTGAGAGCTGGTAAGGCTGCAGTGCATGATGGGATACAGTGCACCATGAAGCTGGCTCCCCCTGTATACTAGAAACTCTGACTGGAGTAGAACACCATCCAGGGATCTTCAGTGCACTACAGATTTACAGTTTGGTCACATACTACATACTACTGCTAGGCAGATTAGTAGTATGTAGAATGCCCGGATTGAATACAGCCTTACTTTTACTTTTAATGCAACTTAATATAAAGAGATTTTACTCCAAGCTGATTTCTGTTGGTCCATTCTTTATGAAATTGTCAGACAAGGACAGGTATGGTATATCGTTGCTGTCCAAACAGAAGCAAGTATCTCCAAAACGGCAACTTTACAGGGGAGACCAAAAACCTAATTCAATTTTAATGTAAGTCAATGGAACCAGACGTCTTCCCATACACTTTTAGGCCATTTCTGTTGGTCCCTTCATTATGCAATTCTCACACAGTGTAAACGGCAGCTCCTGTTTTTAAATGACGCATAGAAGTCAAAATAGACAAAAATAGAGATGCATGTTTTTCATTGGACGGCGACAGTGTATTACACTTTCAGTGTTTAACCTACTAATTTAAGGGCTGTAAATTGACTCGCCTGTTCCCAGTTCATTGTGAATGGGAGTTTGGGTGTTCTGTGTATGTGCGTGTAAGTTAGTGCCACAAAAGCCCATAGCAACTTTAAACACACCAACACACCCAGTCCCTGAGGCAATACGCATTTAATACCAACACGCCCGACTACAGTCAACTGCTCTTTAGGGCCCTCAGGCTCAGTTTAATGCACTCCCTCGGTCATGTATCTGTATTTTAGGTCCTCCCTCTGTCTTTCAGTCGGGGTTTTATTCACCGGTGCACTTAATTATAGCTCATCATATATGTGTGTGAGTGTGTGTGTGTGTGTGTGTGTGTGTGTGTGTGTACCCGTACGCCACCCAGACAGCTCTGATTACGCTCTTGCTGACCAAATACTCTAATTACAGTCCAAACCAAACGATCCCTGCGCTCCCCAAATAACTCAGCCAGACCAGATCAAACACACTCAGAGCACACACACCATCATTAAGCAGGACACGCCCCTCTGGCTGCAGTACCACACCCTGAGCCAATCACAGTGAAGATCCATCTGTGGAGGCCTCAGCAGGAACGAAGTGCGACTGCTTCTCGTAACTGTGAAAGAAACTGACGAGCAGTCACAAACTGCTTTAAGTGTCTCGGGCAGCCCAGTCTGGGGGTCCCACTGGGGTCTATACTCTATCACTCTGTAATGACCGATACAAAACGAGTTACTGCTGTTTATGGATGAGCGGTTAAACCAGGAAGCCTCTTAAGATCAATCACTACTGCAACCTGATCACAGGGAAGGGTGTTCGGAGGCACAGCGTCAAGGGGAGCGCCTAAAACCCCTTCCCCATGACGTATTCACGGTCCTATGTGGTCTTAACCGGCACATTACTTATTATTAATAAGGAGCATAACCAAGTATTCCACTGGGAAATCAACCATGAAGTAGGCATTGATGCTAAACCCCAATGGACTGTTGAATGAGGAGGTATGCTAGGCCATCACGGTAGGCTAGTCATGTCATGAACAACAATGGGTATAAGGTAACTGCACTGTTTGGGGTAGAAACCGCCACTGTAGGAGCACTGTCATCACTAAATCAGCACTACGAGTCTTATACAGCACCAATCCAGTGCTGCCCTTCAATCACCTCCCTGCTCCCTACATAGTACACTACGTGGGAAAGTATATACTGGCTCCTGCAGCACAACAGCACATAGTATAGCTAAAAACGGTCATATGGGATTCAGACACAGCCATACTTGAGGACTAGTACACTGTTTGTTTATAGATGCTGGAATATCAGAGCCTACATAGTGCACTATTTAGGCAGTACAAAGGAGTTTGAGACTTGGGCTTGGGAGACTGGGTTTAATGCTAGTTTAGACTTAAGCCAGACGTTTAAGATTTTAAGGTTTTCTCATGACTGGTTTTCGTAGGTCTGTCACTGTTACTCTAATAGGGCTCTAACGGTAGTGACCCGTATCATCGGGTAATCTAAATACCTCTGTCCAGTCACAGGCTGGCTTCTTTTCTCTATATCCCGTATCGTTTATTAATTGTAAAGTCTAATCTTTTCATATTTCTTCTGTTTTGTTCTGTGGAATCAACCAGAGAAAGATGGGTTCCCCTTTTAAGTCTGGGTTCCTCTCAAGGCTTCTTCCTCATGCCACTTCTTGGATTGCTCATTGGGGGCTTCGGGCCTGGATTTTCTGTAAAAAAAAAAATTGACTAGCACGTTCGCTAGCTGTCCAGCCTAGCTCTAATTACCAAAAATGAGTTATTCGGCCATGTTTAAACCAAAACATGCTTCATGAATGATTCCATCATCACCACAAGGATGTCTCATGACATGGTACATCAGTACAGCTGTTGTGTGGCAGTAGTTGTGCGTGTATTGTGTAATTTACAGCAACGTCAGATGTGTTTCAGCCAATCGGATTTTAGGAGCTGTCCATTTTAAAAAGAAGTGTGGTGCAAGAATAATACCACTTGTCGCTGAGCTACCACACCATGTGGGAGATTGGGGTTTGATTCCTAGTCTGGGTGACTATGCTGTGCTACACCAATACACTGGCCCACCTGTAATATGGTTAACCTTGTAAGTTACACTGGGTAAGAGCGTCAGCTAAATGCCAGAAATGTAAGCAGTGTATCAAATATAGGGGTTCATAATTCCCGGTCTGGGTAACTATGCTGCGCTACACCAATAAGAGTCCTTGGGCAAGACTCCTAACACTACATTGGCCTCCTGTAATACGATTAACCCTGTAAGTCGCTCTGGATGAGAGCGTCAGCTAAATGCCATAAATGTAAATAATTCATCTAGCTGTTTCATTACTCAGCTGTAGCACTTAATAAAACAGTAATAGGTTATGAGATTTTGCTCTGAATATGCTTTGAAATCCGAATCGTTCCACTGAGCTGCAAAGCAAGCTTAAAGGACATGCAGTTTTGAGTTTGTAAATAATAAAAAGCTCTTCAGTTTAATTAGCTTTGATCATAAGCGTACATTCAGCACAAAATGTACAAGGGCACTTCCTGGATGTAGCGCCGCCCAGACTTTCACTTTGATCCCCCCTCAGACTGAGCACGGCACTGATTGAACGGAAAATACTGGTATAATATCGGAATCATCAGGAAGTCATCTCCTTTGAAGCTTTCAAAGCAGACAGTCGCTGCTTTCCTCATTAAGCCACACCTTATAGTTCTGCCGCAGCTTGATTGACCTCTTACTGCCTTCTCTGGAGCTCCTCCCACCTTATAGGTCCTCTATAGGCACAATTACAAACAGTAGTCTCTAGCCCATTTATCACTGGTCGGTTTCTTGGACCACGGGACCACTGATGTTCAGATATTATGTGGGGGGTGGTCCATTCTCAGCACAGGAGTGACACTGACATGGTAGTTTGTGTGGTTGTATGCACCTCAGTGTCCCTGCAAGGTTGACAGCGGACCACTACTACCATAACCATGGTGACTCTGTTGTATTCACTTGTACGCCAAAATGTGATATATGTGGAGCCATAAAGTAATGGAGACCACTGATTGGTCAGCTCCACCTACCACATAGGAGCACTCTGTAGTTCCACAGTTACAGACTGTAGTCCAGCTGTCCACCTTTTTTCCCCCAGTGGTCAGGACCACCACAGGACCACCACAGAGCAGGTATTATGCGGGTGGTGGATCATTCTCAGCGCTTCACTGACACTGACGTGGTGGTGGTGTGTTAGTGTGTGTGGTGCTGGTGTGAGTGGATCAAACACGTCAGTGGTGCTGGACACGTCTGTACCACTGTTGGAACGAGAATCGCCCACTGACCAAAACTATTCAGCCAACAGTGTCCTCTGGGCAGCGTCCTGTGGGCAGTGTCCTGTGGCCACTGATTCAGGACTAGAGGATGACCAACACTGCACTGTGCAGCAGTAGATGAGCTATCGTCTCTGACTGTCCATCTACAAGGTGGACCAGCAAGGTAGGAGTGTCTAATAGAGTGGACAGTGAGTGGACACAGTGTCTCAACACTCCAGCAGCACTGCTGTGTCTGATCCACTCACACCAGCACAACACACACTAATACACCACCACCACGTCAGTGTCACTGCAGTGCTGAGAATGATCCACCACACACATCATACCTGCTCTGTGGTGGTCCTGTGGGGGGTCCTGTCCATTGAAGAACAGGGTAATACAGTATACAGAGAAACAGATGGAGCACAGTCTGTAACAGTAAAACTGCAAGGTGCTGCTATGTGGTAAGTGGAGCTGATAAAATGGATAAAGAGCCTGGTGTCACTCCACCTCCACCCCTACCGCACCATCTGCAGGAACTGTGTGAGGATATTGAAGCTGCATGGAATGGATTATCACAGGCCACCATTAGGAACCTCTACAGCTCCACGTCTGGCATGCTACGTTAGCAAACATGGCAGTCCAACGCCATACTTCTGAATGTGTATATCAGTCTAAATGTATTATTGCAGTCCAGCACTTCACGCCTGGTGCATGAGGATGAGTGTATGCACCAGTTATCATTACTATATTCCATATTATAACTAGTTATAATTATCTAACCCAGGCTAATGGCTAAACCTTGCTAATTGCCTAATCATACATAATGCTTATTGCTTCCTGAAGTGCAGTAGGTAGAGATGGTCTTATTGTAATGTGCTGCCTATATTTTAAAGTAAGATTGAACACACTGTCTGCATAATCGAACTCAATAAAACTATCACAGTTATGAATATCGTCACTGTCCAAAGAAAACATGTATCTTCATTTTTGTTGATTTTTATTCTTATGTCTCATTTGATCATATGACCTACTGTGTGTGAATTTCATGAAGAATAGACCAACACAACTGGCCCGAAACTGCATGGAAAGACGTCTGGTTCCATTGACTTCCATTCAAATTAAATTAGGTTTTTGGCCTGTCCTGGAAAGTTGCCATTTTGGAGATACCTGTTTTTCTCTGGCCAGCGACGATATGCTGCCTGATGCATGAGACTTTAATTAGTTTAATTAGTTTAATTAGTTTAATTAGAAGCCTAGAAGTGTACTTTTTGAAACATGTGAATGAAATAGAGGTACAGATGGAAATGACGGAACACAGCAGATTTCCTGATCTGACCACCATTTACCAACCACTACATTCAACAGGACACATAACGGTCCAGTCTATATGTGTGTTGTAGACATGGTGACCCCTGGTTCCCATCACCACCACTGTAAAGAAATCTGGGTCTCTACAATCAACCATTTCACACCAAACTACTCCGAGGGACATCTCTACAACAGAAGAGTGTGGAATTGTGAAAAATGGAGTTTAGTAACTTCAATAAAGTCTTTAAATAGACCCATGGTTTTGTCAAGCTGACACACCTGTGCATGCTTTGGGTGGACGATGAAGGGAAGAAAAAAGACAGCAGCAGATAATGTTGAGAAAGAAAGAGAGTAGGAGAAAACACTTGGTGTGTTGGATGTGTGGGCAGCTCCACCCTGTATGGTGCTTGGTTATTTAGGGAGAGTGTAGGATTTAAAGCTGAGCACACAAACACACATGCACAACATGCATGCACACATAATGTCACCCAACCGACGTACACATTTCTGTACATAGATATGCTCCCACCGCAATCAGTAAAAACAGAGCTGAGCATAGATAAATAACACACACACACACACACACACACACGCACACACACACACACACGCACACACACACACACACACACACCACAGGCATTTCCCTGTGTGGACGACTAAACCATAGTGTGGTAACTTCTAGAGCCATAATCACTAACATGCTCTCTCATAACAACACCAGAATAACCTACACACACACACACACACACACACATACACACACACAAACGCACACACACACACATATATACACACACACACACACACACACACACATGCACACACAAACACAAATACACACACACACACACACACACATGCACATACACACACACATGCACACACAAACACACACACACACACACACACACACACACACACACACACATGCACACACAAACACACACACACACACACACACATGCACACACACACACACACATGCACACACAAACATACACACACACACACACCTCACAAAAAAACAGGGACATAAAGTGCAATTATAACCGTTATATATTCATTTTTGAGAGAGAGGAGAAATTCAGGCTCCACTCCTGCTTCAGATCCAAAAAGAGTGTCCCCAGGTGTTTCTGTCCATCCTTCCATTGTGA
>JAMWET010005921.1:42500-57500 GCA_024036415.1 Prochilodus magdalenae | reverse complement strand
CTACTGAGGCTAGCATGCTAAGCAGATATCTACTGAGGTTAGCATGCTAAGCAGATATCTACTGAGGCTAGCATGATAAGCAGATATCTACTGAGGCTAGCATGCTAAGCAGATATCTACTGAGGCTAGCATGCTAAGCAGATATCTACTGAGGCTAGCATGATAAGCAGATATCTACTGAGGCTAGCATGATAAGCAGATATCTACTCAGGCTAGCATGATAAGCAGATATCTACTGAGGCTAGCATGATAAGCAGATATCTACTGAGGTTAGCATGCTAAGCAGATATCTACTGAGGCTAGCATGATAAGCAGATATCTACTGAGGCTAGCATGATAAGCAGATATCTACTGAGGCTAGCATGCTAAGCAGATATCTACTGAGGCTAGCATGCTAAGCATATATCTACTGAGGCTAGCATGATAAGCAGATATCTACTGAGGCTAGCATGCTAAGCAGATATCTACTGAGGCTAGCATGCTAAGCAGATATCTACTGAGGCTAGCATGCTAAGCAGATATCTACTGAGGCTAGCATGATAAGCAGATATCTACTGAGGCTAGCATGCTAAGCAGATATCTACTGAGGCTAGCATGATAAGCAGATATCTACTGAGGCTAGCATGATAAGCAGATATCTACTGAGGCTAGCATGCTAAGCATATATCTACTGAGGCTAGCATGATAAGCAGATATCTACTGAGGCTAGCATGCTAAGCAGATATCTACTGAGGCTAGCATGCTAAGCAGATATCTACTGAGGCTAGCATGCTAAGCAGATATCTACTGAGGCTAGCATGATAAGCAGATATCTACTGAGGCTAGCATGCTAAGCAGATATCTACTGAGGCTAGCATGATAAGCAGATATCTAGTGAGGCTAGCATGATAAGCAGATATCTAGTGAGGCTAGCATGATAAGCAGATATCTACTGAGGCTAGCATGATAAGCAGATATCCAGTGAGGCTAGCATGATAAGCAGATATCCAGTGAGGCTAGCATGATAAGCAGATATCCAGTGAGGCTAGCATGATAAGCAGATATCCAGTGAGGCTAGCATGATAAGCAGATATCTACTGAGGCTAGCATGATAAGCAGATATCTAGTGAGGCTAGCATGATAAGCAGATATCTACTGAGGCTAGCATGCTTACCAGATATCTACTGAGGCTAGCATGCTAAGTAGCTAGCCCTGGCCCATCCTGTCCTGTAATACCACTTTGCACCTCAACGACACTATGCGCTCAACGTTTTGTTCATGGACTGTGCAAAGTACAAACTCATTAAGAGGGCCGGCCCAGTCCTGGGAAGCCCCTTAGACCCACTGCAGGTGGTGGGATGCAGAAGGACGTTAGCCAAGCTGGCATGCATGCTGGAGAAGGACTCCCACCCCATCCATAAGCCTCTGGCAGCACTGGGTAGCTCCTTCAGCGACAGGCTGCTTCACCACAGGTCCTCGCTTCCTGCTGCTGTTAGATTATTTCACCAGCACTGCTAACATTTCATCGGATTAATACGATTTGACTTTATCATTTATTGTTTACATTGTACTGCCTGTTGTATCTTGCTATCCTTCGCAGCTGTAACACTGTGAATGTCCCCACCGTGGGACAAATAACGGATTATCTTCTCTTATGTTACCCCATATGGTTTGGAGTATGAACTCAGCAAGTTGCATCATTTTAGAAACTGTCCCTTTAAAACTACACAGGAGGCACAGCTACCCCTGAAAGTTCGTTATCAGATGGTACTGAAATGGCTCATGCATGACCCATCACTCATACTGCAATTCAGTATCTCTAGCAAGGACAATACCTAATCCAGAGCGTTCATCATATTACAGATAGGCCAATGTAGCGTTAGGAGTCTTGCCCAAGGACTCTTATTGGTGTAACACAGGACAGTTACCCAGACCAGGATTCGAACCCCAGTCTCCCACATGTGGTGGTTTCCTGGCAGGCAGTGGAATTGAGCCTGAGCTCTCAAAAGGCCTGGATGGATCTGACATCATCTCATACTCAAAAACGGTCTGCTGCTGTGTGCATGTTCAGGTTCAGCACATGTTTAGGTTCAGGTTGGTTGCATGTCCTGCTCCTCTATCACAGCAGTCCCTTGTAGGCATTTAGACTCCATGTAACTTTGCTCCACCCCTCAGGTATCTGCTTTGAATGCTCTAGTGTAGATGTTCTCCTCTCCATCTCCTTTCCTCAGTGATTCACATCCTTTCAGACCCACGGTGTTGAGTTACCTTCTCAGAGTGGAGCTTGATTTCCTCTAGTCTCTGAAAGATGGAAGCTTTAAGTGCTGGTCACCTGAAGGGGGCAGTATCGGAGGTCTACCAGGTCTTCCAGGTGGTGTTTAGGAGCTCCACGTTCTGTAAACAAGCAAATCATCATGTATCTAATTCCCTTAAAGGCACCGTTCGGAAAAACGGACAGCTGGGCAGGACGTAAATGAAACAGCGGTGTCTTTTGTTCAGTAATTATTTATTAAAAATCATAACACTGATTCTGAACCGTACTCCGAGGTGCGCAACCCCTGCACCAGAGCGCATCAGCCACCACTGCTGTGTGCAGTGAGATCCTGCCTACAGGAAATGAGCAGCTTTACCTCCAGACCCGGACCACGCTACCTTGGGGCCCTCTAGGATCTATATGTCTCACACACACACACACACACACACCCCCTCGCCCAGCCCACTCTGTCTCTCATGCCCACACGTTCGAAATATTCATAATAACAGGAGCTTTCAGCACCTTCTTTCATTAATGAATGACGGACAGAAGGCAAAAGGAGCAATGACTCTCGCTCATTCAATCTATCTCTCCTTCTCCCTCTATCACACACACACACAGAACCGCTGGCCCAGGGGGAGGAGAAACAAACATTTCATTTCCCCTGGCCAGCATACAGGATGGCTTATGTGATGTAAAGAGAGAAACGAGAGGGAGAGGTGAGCGAGAGAGGACCGTGTGGGTGTGTGTGTGACTGTAAGGTGGAGCTGGTTAGAGATTAGGTGATTATGCAGCTCAAACAGAGCTGTTTCATTCCAACTTATATAAGGAGCACAGTGGACTCTTATTCTGTAGAAACACACGCAGGGTCACTCTGAGGCCCAGCACTGAGCGGCCAGAGGGGGACATACGCCGAGTGTGCTCATGAGCCTTATGAGAATCCCAGTAAACATGCCCTGTATGGCTAGAACCAACTTCATGTGTCTGGTACTGAGCAGCACAGGACAGATCTATACTCATGCAGACTACTGACTGGTTGGATGCCAGGTTCTCACAGCACTCCGGTTCCATACCACAGTTGGAAGCCTGCAGAGAGCTGATGATGGTGTTAGCAAGGCTACTGTCACCAAATCGGTGCATTCTGTCACCACAGTGTCACTGCGCCATGCACGGCCCTATATCATATTCCCAGTGGGCGGGACTCACAGTAAATACCGGCTCCAGATTGACACCTGTTCGCTGCGGTGCTGACACTGTGGAGTGCTCTGTGTAACAGAAATGTGTTTGTAGTGCACGTCTGTGTTTAGCTGTCCATTAGTGCATGTGTGTAATAAATGCTATATTAGTATTAATATGGATTTTAGTTGATTTATGTAATCATATTTATTGTTTATGAATATTTCACCACACCTACGAACATCCTACTGCCAATCAGTTTTCAGAATCTGTATAGTTATATCGATTTTAACATTTTCACATCTATATGAACATCTATATGAATCAATTCTGTATATTTCAGGGTCAAATGAATGATTTGGGGAGGAGTCAACAAAGACTTTGAACTCACTCTTTAAGTTTGGCTTTCAGAAGCAAACCCTTGCTGAATTGACTTGTTCACACTAAGCTAGACACACACTGTGGGATCTTGTTGTTTGCTGACGGCTCACACTGCACTCTTACTGCGTACGGAGAAAACTCTGCAACTTACGCACACTGTTTGGCAACGCTCCGTTCAACTGACATGGTGCGACATGGGGGCTCATACTGCCCATAAAATGCAGCCCATACAGACAGATCAGCTCTGTCTACAGATAGTTTCCACTAAAGCTGTTTCATTCAAAACAACACGCTGCACGTCCGAGTACTGAGCAAAAACTCTGAATCTCGAATCACTTGCTGCTCCCTATGTGTTGCACTAGGGTGAGTGGCTCCTGCAACAGTGCATCCTCTGTCTAATACGTAGCCATGTGGGCTTCAGCCGTGTGTACACAATTCCATCCTGGGCTAATGTTTCGGTGTAGAAGCCAGAACTTGCTAAGTTTGCTACATAGGAAGGAAAAGGGCATTCAGGATTCAGCCACTGATAAACCAACTGTGCTACAGCAGCTCTGCTCACTTTACTACCCAGCACTGAAACTGAGAACCAGGCGGACGACAGAGACGATATAAAACATCACTGTAGTCCAGTCTGCATATACGGACACTGGTACTGCCAATATCAACTGGTACTGCCAATATTGACTGGTACTGCCAGTGTTTCGCCTGCATTGACATGTGTACAGCTGATGTTGGGACTGTGATGTGGTTTTGGGTGCGACTTTGAAAGATGTTGTTGACATGTCAGAAATTCATCCGATCGTCCAGCTACTCAATCAGAGCTCGTTTGGACAGTTAATCGGACATTGCTTCCCCTCTCAAGTTGCATGGCAAGCGACGCCCAAGGAATTAGCTCAGAATAAATCTGGCTTAAATTCGGACTAACATCAGTGGGTATGAGTCACACTGTATGCCTGGCTTTAGTTACAGTGTATGGCCTTAGGTATGGTTCATTATTTGCTAAGATTGATCAAGAAGCTGACCACAGGTCTGTAAAATCCCCCACCATAGCGCTACAAGACTCCTCCTGAAAATAAGTGTGCAAGAGTAAGCCTACGGAACTAGTCTAGAAGGGGCTGCAGAGTGGAGCTGCCTGAGTGGGCCACAGAGCTGCCTGCCAGGCTGAACGTCTGGGTCTACTCAGCAGATCTCTAACTGTGTATACATATGATGGAAGTCAGAACAAAGCCTTGTCTCCAGAACGCTAACTTCACAGGAGAGTGGAGGCTTTAATGGAAGTTAATGGAGGGATCATCTGTACTGGTGTACAGATCATAAGAGTGTTGATGCTATGTTAAAGGAATCTGGGTAATTATAACAACATATAAATAAACCAACACAAACGGAGATATGAGGATGTGCATGAGTACAGCAACATATGAATCACTCTGTCACACTCTTTTCATTGCTACATGGGCACTGCCAGCTCACACTGCGCTGTCTGGGCCAAGCAAACCTGCATGTGCACGGGCCTGTACACTTGTGGTTTGGCCTGGCATCTGGGACATGCTGGGTAAACTGCGGCTAGGGCGCATTATATTTTTACCCGTCCACTTACTGCAAATGTCAATAAATCTTTAGTCCTGCTGTTGCTAGGCTCTGCAGTGAGTTACATAAGTGTGTGTGTGTGGGTGTGTGTGTCTGTAGGTGTGTGTGAGTCTGGTTGAGTGTGTGTGTGAGTCTGTGTTTGTGTGTGTATGTATGTGTGTGAATCTGTGTGTTTGTGTGTGTATGTCTGTGTGTATGACCCTGTGTGTGTGTGAGTCTGTGTGTGAGTCAGTGTGTGTGTGTGTGTGAGCCTGTGTGTGACTGTGTGTGTGTGTGTGTGTGTCAGTCTGTGTGTGACTGTGTGTGTGTGAGAGTCTGGTTGAGTGTCTGTGTGTGTGTATGAGCCTGTGTGTGTGAGTCTGTGTGTGACTGTGTGTGTGTGTCAGTCTGTGTGTCAGTCTGTGTGTGACTGTGTGTGTGAGAGTCTGGTTAAGTGTCTGTGTGTGTGTATGAGCCTGTGTGTGAGTCTGTGTGTGTGAGTCTGGTTGAGTGTGTGTGTTTGTGTAAGTCTGTGTGTGACTGTGTGTGTGTGTGTTTGTGTGAGTCTGTGTGTGACTGTGTGTGTGTGTGAGTCTGTGTGACTGTGTGTGTGTGTGTGTGAGTCTGTGTGACTGTGTGTGTGAGAGTCTGGTTGAGTGTCTGTGTGTGTGTATGAGCCTGTGTGTGTGAGTCTGTGTGTGTGAGTCTGTGTGTGAGAGTCTGGTTGAGTCTGTGTGTGAGTGTGTGTGTGGGTGTGTGAGTGTGTGTGTGAACAGGTGAAGCTGATTAGTACTCAGGTGAGGATGAGCCAGAAAAATGGCTGTCATTGGTTGACGCTGGACATGTGATGGTGACATTACTGGGTGGTGGTTTGTGGGGAATGGGGTCTGGGAGGTTGGAGAATGAAAATAATTCAGTTCACTGGGTCTTTAATGATCTACAATCAGACTTTGTGACAATGATATTCATAAACATGGAAGAACCTGATCCAACATCAGTCCCGCTTTGGAATCGTCTGAAAGTCGTCTGAAATAATGCCTCCTAATTTTAAGTGACCTTAATGAAGAACCGGCTGTGAGTTGAGAGAAGTATGAATTTGGGTGATCATTATTAGCATTACCGATGTTAGCCTTATCCGGTACAGTCTTCAGGATGTAAATTTGGGCACTGTTGATGGAGCACATATGGATGAAGTTGGAGAATGAAGGGGACTGGATTACTTTGCTATACTACTCCTTTAACAAAGCCGGTGTAGCACCGCGATCACATGTCATGTTCAGAACTGTGTGTGTAACATGTTCTTCTTCCTGTTACCCGGTTTCTCTTCTGCGTGTTCAGCAGAGCATTTTTCTGTCGCCTCTCATCTCTATTTTGGTGTCCGTCTGTCTCTCTACCGTGCATTCCATGATTTCGCCCGTCTCTCTCTCTCTCTGTGTCTGGTGGTTAGGTGTTGGTGGTGTGTACCATGTGATTGTGGATTTTGCAGTCTGTAAAAGGCACCAGCACACTATTAACTTAGAACTCACTTAACTACAGAGTGTGAGAGAGGGACGGGGAGAGAGAGAGAGAGAGAGAGAGAGAGAGAGAGAGAGAGAGAGAGAGAGAGAGACTGGAATGGTGTCTGCATGTGTATTATAAAACAGAAAGCTGCTCAGTTTAGAATTTAATTTGTATGGAGGCATCTCGCCCTGTTCTCCCTCTCTCTCATTTCTCTCTGGCTCCATAACACACACACACACATAAACACACACATACTCACACTCACACACATACACTCACACACACATACACACACATACACACACATACACACACGCATACACACACACTCACGCATACACACACACACACTCATGCATACACACACTCACACACCTACACTCACACACTCACACACATACACACACACACACACACACGCATACACACACACACACACAAACACACACACACTCACTCACGCATACACACACACACTCACGCATACACACACACTCATGCACACACACATACACACACACATACACACACTCACGCATACACACACACAAACACACACACGCACACAGTCACGCATACACACACACACTCATGCGCATACACATACACACACCAATACACACACACTTACGCACACACACAAACACCAACACACACACACACACACACACACACACACACACACTCATGCACATACACACACCAATACACACACACACACACACAAACACAAACACACACACACACACAAACACATAACATATATAAACATATATATATATATATATATATATATATATATATATAGAGAGAGAGAGAGAGAGAGAGAGAGAGAGAGAGAGAGAGAGAGAGAGAGAGAGAGAGATTACTACAGTCGTTAACCTCGCACACCTGTCACAAATATTTTCAGTTACTAATTGAAACTATATGCTGCTTCACTACAGTAATCAGAACATGTCGCTATTTATTACAGAGGAGCCGACTGGATCCGGTTTCTTGGCCGATTCTGATTTGTGGTATTTAGTCTGACAGTTAGCTGGACGCTGCCGATTTTAATGATTGAGATTTTCGTTCTCTTTGAGAATTACAGTTGACAGCATACACAAACATCTTCCTCTCTTTTCCTTAATGGTTATACAAACAAACTTTCCCTTTTTTTAAAACAAATTTCTCAATAAAACTGAAGTATTTGTGCTTTTCCAAATGAAACACGTGCAACAAGCAGGAGAAACAGAAGAGCAGCCTGCAACATGCACCTTTAGCTCCGCCCATAAAAATATGGTGAAAGGTTTTGTCAGTTGCAGTCGAGTGGTGTCTGAAACGGGGGAATATCAATTATCTCACTTGTAAATTTGGTTTGAAAAGCTAAGAAAACCATGGTACCCTAAATGACACACAAGTTTACAAGATGTGACATATGACTTAACCTTTAACCTTTCACCTGCTACACCAGGGAAACCCTTTTTAACCCAGTGAAGAAAAAGCAGGATGTGTAATCTCCAGATCTCCATGCCTTTATGAACATGACCCATCGTGCAGCGCATGAGTAAATATGACCAGCACAGAATCCAATACATAACACTGATCAGCTGGTCAACAGTCATGGCCTATCAAGCTGAACTGAATTCCAGTCACTGATTGACCAGTCCCGCTTTACCATCCATATCACTCTCCAGTTATCAAGCATTTCCCATTTGAATCTGATCAGTCGGGTCTTGAAGTCACGGGTTACAGGCCAGGTTTGAACTTTCTCTTCATGCCTCCAAATCGTACCCAAACACACATCCACGTTTTCACATCTCGACAGTCGCAGTGTGCCAGGTTTCACACGCTTAAAGACCTTCCCATCCCTTTCTGCCCAACACCACAGTGCAGCACCCTCACACGCTGCACCCTCAGCCTTAGGGAACAGCACGTTCATGAAATGGAGCTCTTTCACACTTCTCTCTCACACGCGCACTTAATGGTGGGCTTCGAGCAACAGTGTCGGGCCAGGCACGGAAGGGGCCTAATCAAAGAGCGATGCTGAAAAAACAAAAAACATCCGCTGTCTCGAGATCCCTCTCTCAGTGCTGCCGAAGAATCATGACGGGCGGCAGCAAAAAAACACATCATTAAATCTTAAAAATCCTCAAAGAATTCTGAGTTATGGGAATATAATGAAGCGGTTCGTGTTTTGTTGTTTCCACCAGCTGTACTGTAACTTTCAATTAACTTTACCATCCGGACTTTAGGAACACATGCTGGCAAAGTCAAGCCCTACTGAGCCTGGAGCTTCTCTAGAAAACACTAGATTTCATTTGTAGCTGCATTCCAAAAAAACATGCTGCTGCTCCAAGCTGCACAGCGGACAGTCTTCCAGAAAGGTGGGTGTGTCTTAACCTACAGTATGTATCTGTAGATAAAGGATTTGAATTAGTCCCATCATTCCTGTAATGATATGGATGTAGGTAATGGAGGACGTAGTTAGTAATTCTTAGCACAACATGATTGTTTACAACATACAGGGTATATATACAGGGGTTGGACAATGAAACTGAAACACCTGTCATTTTAGTGTGGGAGGCCTCATGGCTAAATTGGACCAGCCTGGTGGCCAATCTTCATTAACTGCACATTGCACCAGTAAGAGCAGAGTGTGAAGGTTCAGTTAGCAAAGTATTGCAATGCACACAACATTATGGGTAACATACCAGAGTTCAAAAGAGGACAGATTGTTGGTGCACGTCTTGCTGGCGCATCTGTGACCAAGACAGCAAGTCTTTGTGATGTATCAAGAGCCACGGTATCCAGGGTAATGTCAGCATACCACCAAGAAGGACGAACCTCCACCAGCATCACGTAGTGACCTGGCCACTATCCTGCAAGAAGAATGGCTTAATCCCTCTGACCACTGTGCAGGACGCAGTATATGTCATTCCCAAGACCAACTGACGCTGTATTGGCCGCAAAAGGAGCCCTACACCATACTAATAAATGATTGTGGTCTAAAACTATATATATATATATATATATATATATACAGTGTTGTTGCACCTTTTTGTGTTGATAACCTTTGAACCACAAGAGATATTGCAAATCTGGCTGAGGCAATCAGTTTCTGAGAAAACCCTGATCTTCTTTGATATGCTACATGACCAACTTCCCATTGGAAAAAAAATGCCCTTGATCCAGTATGGCAGCCATGATCCGGACATAGCCTAAAAGACAGGCCCCCTTACCCATTACTTACCATTACATATATATGTATATATGTATATATACATACAGGACGAGCCAAATGTCTCAGAAAGAAATTCCATATCTGAATACCCTAGCAAGTAATGGGTGAGGGGGCCTATCTTTTAGGCTATGTCCGGATCATGGCTGCCAATGGGAAGTTGGTTATGTAACATATCAAAGAAGATCAGGGATTTCTCAGAAACTGATTGCCACAACCAGATTTGCAAAATCTCTTGTGGTTCAAATGTTATCAACACAAAAAGATGCAACAACAACCGGGAACGTTCCCTTTGATGCAGAGCTATTTGACATGTTCAACGTGTTGTCCCTGGGCGCTGGCTCCAATCGATATGAACCCGCATGAGAATCTCTGGGGAAAGGTGCTACAAGCCTCCACGATGTGGTGCTGAAGGTGGTGTTTGTTGCAGATTCGCTCAGCATACACAATTTGTTTGAGATGACCCTAGAGATAAAAATCGAATGGTGTGAGGTTCAGTGATCTGGGCAGCCATTCCACAGGACCACGAGGAATTGGATATCCGGCCATTGATGAACACCGGCTCCGTAGTGTGGTGGAGCCCCATGCTGTTGAAAAATGCATCCAATTTCCAATTTTCATTTTTAAAGTAACTCAGAGAGATCCAAAAAGGCTCTTACCTCAGCTCAGCACACCTCAACACACCTCACTCCCGTCCTCAGTTAATTATCAATTTGAAGCAGGTATGCTGAGGCAGTGTAAACCCTAATCTGTGCACACCTGATCACAGTAATAAATCTGCAGGTGTGCGTAAGTCCCTAATGCTCTAGTTGCAGAGTGCACCACACAGCAAACACCTGGCATGTCTGCCTTTGACACAGCCAAGTCGTATTATCTGAACAACAAAGTTTTAAGTCACATATTTAGGGTGCTCTACGTGTCTGTTCGACGTGAGGTGGCAGATTCGGTCAGGAAAGACGTCCGAATCTCCAGGCGAATCCTTGTTGCTCACAGAATCGAACCAGTAATGACTCAGCCAAGCCAGCCTAAGCCAAGCTGAGCACATAGAGCACATATCCACAGTGCAGGCCAGGAAAAGTACGGTAAGTGAACCTATATGTTAATGAATCCTCCGAGACGTCTCCAAGATCTAATTACCAACATCTGTTTCAATTAAGATGAAGACATCAGAAGTACGGGTTTGGGTATTCAGGTGCTTTGCCCATTGACATACCTGTAAATCGTACACTGGGTGGAGGTGTATATGTATCTGAAACAGTGCTAGGTGCAGCAGTCAGGATGTAGAGGTAGATTACGTTAAGGCTTATGGAGTGCAGTATGAGAAGAAACACCAGTCTGAGACAGTCGGTAAAGAGGATGGAGCACCAGTCTGAGACAATTAGTACAGACAATGGAGTACCAGTCTGAGACAGTCAGTACAGAGGGTGGAGCACCAGTCTGAGACAGTCGGTACAGAGGATAGAGCACCAGTCTGAGACATTCAGTACAGAGGATGGAGTACCAGTCTGAGACATTCAGTACAGAGGATGGAGCACCAGTCTGAGACAGTCAGTACAGAGGATGGAGCACCAGTCTGAGACAGTCAGTACAGAGGGTGGAGCGCCAGTCTGAGACAGTCAGTACAGAGGATGGAGCACCAGTCTGAGACAGTCAGTACAGAGGATGGAGCACCAGTCTGAGACAGTCAGTACAGGGGATGGAGCACCAGTCTGAGACAGTCAGTACAGGGGATGGAGCACCAGTCTGAGACAGTCGGTACAGAGGATGGTGTACCAGTCTGAGACAGTCGGTACAGAGGATGGAGCACCAGTCTGAGACAGTCAGCACAGAGGATGGTGTACCAGTCTGAGACATTCAGTACAGAGGATGGAGCACCAGTCTGAGACAGTCAGTACAGAGGATGGAGCACCAGTCTGAGACAGTCAGTACAGAGGGTGGAGCGCCAGTCTGAGACAGTCAGTACAGAGGATGGAGCACCAGTCTCAGACAGTCAGTACAGGGGATGGAGCACCAGTCTGAGACAGTCAGTACAGGGGATGGAGCACCAGTCTGAGACAGTCAGTACAGAGGATGGTGTACCAGTCTGAGACAGTCGGTACAGAGGATGGAGCACCAGTCTGAGACAGTCAGTACAAAGGATGGTGTACCAGTCTGAGACATTCAGTACAGAGGATGGAGCACCAGTCTGAGACAGTCAGTACAGAGGATGGAGCACCAGTCTGAGACAGTCAGTACAGAGGGTGGAGCGCCAGTCTGAGACAGTCAGTACAGAGGATGGAGCACCAGTCTGAGACAGTCAGTACAGAGGATGGAGCACCAGTCTCAGACAGTCAGTACAGAGGATGGAGCACCAGTCTGAGACGGTCAGTACAGAGGATGGAGCACCAGTCTGAGACAGTCAGTACAGAGGATGGAGCACCAGTCTGAGACGGTCAGTACAGAGGATGGAGCACCAGTCTGAGACAGTCAGCACAGAGGATGGAGTACCAGTCTGAGACATTCAGTACAGAGGATGGAGCACCAGTCTGAGACAGTCAGTACAGAGGATGGTGTACCAGTCTGAGACAGTCGGTACAGAGGATGGAGCACCAGTCTGAGACAGTCAGCACAGAGGATGGAGTACCAGTCTGAGACATTCAGTACAGAGGATGGAGCACCAGTCTGAGACAGTCAGTACAGAGGATGGAGTACCAGTCTGAGACAGTCAGTACAGAGGATGGAGTACCAGTCTGAGACAGTCAGTACAGAGGATGGAGCACCAGTCTGAGACAGTCGGTAGAGGGGAAGGAGCATCAGTCTGAGAGAGTCAGTACAGAGGATGGAGTACCAGTCTGAGACAGTCAGTACAGAGGATGGAGCACCAGTCTGAGACAGTCGGTAGAGGGGAAGGAGCATCAGTCTGAGAGAGTCAGCACAGAGGACGGAGCACCAGTCTGAGGCGGTCAGTACAGACGATGGAGCACCAGTCTGAGACAGTCAGTACAGAGGATGGAGCACCAGTCTGAGACGGTCAGTACAGAGGATGGAGCACCAGTCTGAGACAGCCAGTAAAGAGGAAGGAGCACTAGTCTGAGACAGTCAGTACAGAGGACGGAGCACCAGTCTGAGACAGTCAGTACAGAGGATGGAATACCAGTCTGAGGCGGTCAGTACAGAGGAAGGAGCACTAGTCTGAGACAGCCAGTACAGAGGATGGAGTACCAGTCTGAGACAGTCGGTACAGAGGATGGAGCGCCAGTCTGAGACAGTCCAGTACGAGGATGGAAGTACCAGTCTGAGACAGTCGGTACAGAGGATGGAGCTCGGAGTCTGAGTCTGAGACCTTCAGAACTGAGGATGGTGCACCAGTCTGAGTCCGTCAGTACAGAGGATGGAGCACCAGTCTGAGACAGTCAGTACAGAGGATGGAGCACCAGTCTGAGACAGTCAGTACAGAGGGTGGAGCACCAGTCTCAGACAGTCACTCACAGGGGATCCTACCAGTCTGAGACAGTCAGTACAGGGGATGGAGCCACCATGCTGAGACACAGTCAGTACAGAGGATGGAGTACCAGTCTGAGACAGTCGGTACAGAGGATGGAGCACCAGTCTGAGACAGTCAGCACAGAGGATGGTGTACCAGTCTGAGACATTCAGTACAGAGGATGGAGCACCAGTCTGAGACAGTCAGTACAGAGGATGGAGCACCAGTCTGAGACAGTCAGTACAGAGGGTGGCGCGCCAGTCTGAGACAGTCAGTGCTCACAGAGGATGTTCGAGCACCAGTTCCACGGAGACAGTCAGTACAGAGGATCGAGCACCAGTCTCCAGGACAGTCAGTACAGAGGATGGAGCACCAGTCTGAGACGGTCAGTACAGAGGATTGGACAGCCTAAGTCAAGAGACAGTCAGTAAAGAGGATGGAGCACCAGTCTGAGACAGTCAGTACAGAGGATGGAGCACCAGTCTGAGACGGTCAGTACAGAGGATGGAGCACCAGTCTGAGACAGTCAGCACAGAGGATGGAGTACCAGTAAGATGAGACATTCAGTAACAGAGGATGGGGGAGCACCAGTCTGAGACAGTCAGTACAGAGGATGGAGCACCAGTCTGAGACGGTCAGTACAGAGGATGGAGCACCAGTCTGAGACAGTCAGCACAGAGGATGGAGTACCAGTCTGAGACATTCAGTACAGAGGATGGAGCACCAGTCTGAGACAGTCAGTACAGAGGATGGAGTACCAGTCTGAGACAGTCAGTACAGAGGATGGAGTACCAGTCTGAGACAGTCAGTACAGAGGATGGAGCACCAGTCTGAGACAGTCGGTAGAGGGGAAGGAGCATCAGTCTGAGAGAGTCAGTACAGAGGATGGAGTACCAGTCTGAGACAGTCAGTACAGAGGATGGAGCACCAGTCTGAGACAGTCGGTAGAGGGGAAGGAGCATCAGTCTGAGAGAGTCAGCACAGAGGACGGAGCACCAGTCTGAGGCGGTCAGTACAGACGATGGAGCACCAGTCTGAGACAGTCAGTACAGAGGATGGAGCACCAGTCTGAGACGGTCAGTACAGAGGATGGAGCACCAGTCTGAGACAGCCAGTAAAGAGGAAGGAGCACTAGTCTGAGACAGTCAGTACAGAGGACGGAGCACCAGTCTGAGACAGTCAGTACAGAGGATGGAATACCAGTCTGAGGCGGTCAGTACAGAGGAAGGAGCACTAGTCTGAGACAGCCAGTACAGAGGATGGAGTACCAGTCTGAGACAGTCGGTACAGAGGATGGAGCACCAGTCTGAGACAGTCAGTACAGAGGATGGAGTACCAGTCTGAGACATTCAGTACAGAGGATGGAGCACTAGTCTGAGACAGTCAGTACAGACGATGGAGCACCAGTCTGACACAGCCAGCACAGAGGACGGAGCACCAGTCTGAGACAGTCACCACAGA
>JAMWET010005921.1:22500-37500 GCA_024036415.1 Prochilodus magdalenae | reverse complement strand
AGAGAGAGGCCGAGAAATAGAGAGAGAGAGAGAGAGAGAGAGAGAAAGAGGGAGGGAGAGAGGGAGAGAGAGAGAAAGAGGGAGGGAGAGAGAGAGGCCGAAAAATAGAGAGAGAGAGAGAGAGAGAGAGAGAGAGAGAGAGAGAGACAGTGGGAGAAAGAGAGAGAGAGAGAGAAACAAACTATGACAAAAAAAAACAATAAAAGAGATACAGGGAGCAAGGGCATGAAAGAAAGAAAGAAAGAAAGAAAGAATAAATGGAAAAGGAGAGAAAAGGGTAATTGAGGGACACAGAAAGGGGAGAGAAAAAGGAGAAAACAATAATGAGAGAGAGAGTAGGAGAGATAGAGTTTAGAGAGACAGAGAGTAAAGAGAGAAGAAAATGACAAGAGAATGAAAGAGATACAGAAGGCAAGGCCAGAGAAGTAAGAGAGACAAGAGAAAGAAAAAAAGAGAGAAAAAGAAAAAGACACAGAGAGAGAAAGAGACAGAGAGGGAGACAGAGAGAGAGACAGAGAGAAAAGGGAGAGAGAGACAGGTAGAGAGGGACAAAGACAAAAAGAGAGAGAGACAGGTAGAGAGAGAGACTGAGAAAAAGAGAGAGACATGTAGAGAGAGAGGCAGAGAGAAAAAACAAGACAGGCAGAGAGAAAAAGAGAGAGAGAGAGACAGGTAGAGAGAGAGACAGAGAGAAAAAGAGAGAGAGCCAGGTAGAGAGAGAGAGACAGAGAAAAAGAGAGAGAGACAGGTAGAGAGAGAGACAGGTAGAGAGGGACAGGTAGAGAGAGAGACAGGTAGAGAGAGAGAGAGAGAGACAGGGAGAGAGAGAGAGAGAGGGAGAGAGAGAGAGACGGAGAGAGAGAGAGAGAGAGAGAGAGAGAGAGAGAGAGAGAGAGAGAGAGAGAGAGAGAGAGACAGAGAGAGAGAGAGAGAGAAAGAAAGAGAGAGAGAGAGAGAGAGAAAGAGAAAGAGAGAGAGAGAGACAGGTAGATGAGACTTTAACCCTCTAAGCTTTTTCCTCCATTCCGCTGTGAACGTCCACATGTGCGCTGCTTGTGAGCTGCTGCTTGTGCGCTGCTGCTTGTGCGCTGCTGCTTGTGCGCTGCTGCTTGTGCGCTGCTGCTTGTGAGCTGCTGCTTGTGAGCTGCTGCTTGTGCGCTGCTGCTTGTGAGCTGCTGCTTGTGAGCTGCTGCTTGTGAGCTGCTGCTTGTGAGCTGCTGCTTGTGAGCTGCTGCTTGTGAGCTGCTGCTTGTGCGCTGTTGCTTGTGCGCTGCTGTTTGATGATGGAGCGGAGATCCACACTCACGGTCCTCCTATCCGGTTCTAAACAACAGAACAGCAGGTTTATTAATCAAACCAGTCCCAGTTCATGTTAGACCAGATTGTTACTGACGGAGCGGGAGGACTCACTGGACTCTCTGTATGATGACCTTTAGCCTTGATCGTGCCTTTATCTAGCGTAGCAGCAGGCTAGCCAGGCCTGTGTGTTCACTAGCCACGTCTGTGGCACTACATGCACAACAGGCCGCTGTGACGACCAAAGACTGCAGTGGAGTCATGCCAGACTGTCATGGAATGGCAGCGGGTCATCTTCAGCGTTGAGTCCTACTTTTGTCCCGGTGGAATCCATGTGTGGAGGCACTGTGGTGGAGGCACCAAGAGGAATGTTTTGTTGTCACGCTCCACACGCCCTGGTGTCAGTCCACTTCCACCCCTACCGCACCATCTGCAGAAAGCTCTGCGTGAGAATGTTCAAGCTGCATGGGATGGATTATTTTGGGACACCATTAGGAACCTCTACAGCTCCATACCGAGGCTTGTTTTGAGCTGTTGGACAGATCTTGGTTCTAGCTAATGGAACCTGTTCTCCTTCAGTGTTCTGTGCAGATGATGATGTGAATAGACGTCAGTGTCAGACTAATGAATGAGCTTCTATTAAAGACTGGTGGACTGAGAGACACTAGAGTCTCTTCACCTACACTGAGCTGATGAAGAGTCCTGTTCCAGAAATGATAATAGGACATTAGAGCCCTAATAAATCATGCTCCTGTTACTCTCCATACTTCAGTACATCTGAAGGTACATACTTTAGTACTGTTACTCTCCATACTTAAGTACATCTGAAGGTACATACTTTAGTACTGGTACTCTCCATACTTAAATACATCTGAAGGTACATACTTTAGTACTGTTACTCTCCATACTTAAGTACACCTGAAGGTACATACTTTAGTACTGTTACTCTCCATACTTCAGTACATCTAAAGGTACATAATTTAGTACAGTTACTCTCCATACTTAAGTACACCTGAAGGTACATACTTTAGTACTGTTACTCTTCATACTTCAGTACATCAGAAGGTACATACTTTAGTACTGGTACTCTCCATACTTAAGTACACCTGAAGGTACATACTTTAGTACTGTTACTCTCCAAACTTCAGTACATCTGAAGGTACATACTTTAGTACTGTTACTCTCCAAACTTCAGTACATCTGAAGGTACATACTTTAGTACTGTTACTCTCCATACTTAAGTACACCTGAAGGTACATACTTTAGTACTGTTACTCTCCATACTTCAGTACATCTAAAGGTACATAATTTAGTACAGTTACTCTCCATACTTAAGTACACCTGAAGGTACATACTTTAGTACTGTTACTCTCCAAACTTAAGTACACCTGAAGGTACATACTTTAGTACTGTTACTCTCCATACTTCAGTACATCTAAAGGTACATAATTTAGTACAGTTACTCTCCATACGTAAGTACACCTGAAGGTACATACTTTAGTACTGTTACTCTTCATACTTCAGTACATCTGAAGGTACATACTTTAGTACTGGTACTCTCCATACTTAAGTACACCTGAAGGTACATACTTTAGTACTGTTACTCTCCATACTTCAGTACATCTAAAGGTACATAATTTAGTACAGTTACTCTCCATACTTAAGTACACCTGAAGGTACATACTTTAGTACTGTTACTCTCCAAACTTCAGTACATCTGAAGGTACATACTTTAGTACTGGTACTCTCCATACTTAAGTACACCTGAAGGTACATACTTTAGTACTGTTACTCTCCAAACTTCAGTACATCTGAAGGTACATACTTTAGTACTGGTACTCTCCATACTTAAGTACACCTGAAGGTGCATACTTTAGTACTGTTACTCTCCAAACTTCAGTACATCTGAAGGTACATACTTTAGTACTGTTACTCTCCAAACTTCAGTACATCTGAATGTACATACTTTAGTACTGTTACTCTCCATACTTAAGTACACCTGAAGGTACATACTTTAGTACTGTTACTCTCCATACTTCAGTACATCTAAAGGTACATAATTTAGTACAGTTACTCTCCATACTTAAGTACACCTGAAGGTACATACTTTAGTACTGTTACTCTCCAAACTTAAGTACACCTGAAGGTACATACTTTAGTACTGTTACTCTCCATACTTCAGTACATCTAAAGGTACATAATTTAGTACAGTTACTCTCCATACGTAAGTACACCTGAAGGTACATACTTTAGTACTGTTACTCTTCATACTTCAGTACATCTGAAGGTACATACTTTAGTACTGGTACTCTCCATACTTAAGTACACCTGAAGGTACATACTTTAGTACTGTTACTCTCCATACTTCAGTACATCTAAAGGTACATAATTTAGTACAGTTACTCTCCATACTTAAGTACACCTGAAGGTACATACTTTAGTACTGTTACTCTCCAAACTTCAGTACATCTGAAGGTACATACTTTAGTACTGGTACTCTCCATACTTAAGTACACCTGAAGGTACATACTTTAGTACTGTTACTCTCCAAACTTCAGTACATCTGAAGGTACATACTTTAGTACTGGTACTCTCCATACTTAAGTACACCTGAAGGTACATACTTTAGTACTGTTACTCTCCAAACTTCAGTACATCTGAAGGTACATACTTTAGTACTGTTACTCTCCAAACTTCAGTACATCTGAAGGTTACATTACTTTAGTACTGTTACCAATCTCCATACTAAGTACACCTGAAGGTATCATACTTTAGTACTGTTACTCTCCATACTTCAGTACATCTAAAGGTACATAATTTTTCCAGTTACAGTTTTTTCTTACTCCATACTTAAGTACACCTGAATTTTCGGTACATACTTTAGTACTGTTACTCTCCATACTTAAGTACACCTGAAGGTAACATTACTTTAGTACTGTTACTCTCCATACTTCAGTACATCTAAAGGTAACATAATTTAGTACAGTTACTCTCCATACTTAAGAGTACACATGAAGGTACCATATTTAGTACTGTTACTCTTCATACTTCAGTACATCTGAAGGTACATACTTTAGTACTGGTACTCTCCATACTTAAGTACACCTGAAGGTACATACTTTAGTACTGTTACTCTCCAAACTTCAGTACATCTGAAGGGACATACTTTAGTACTGGTACTCTCCATACTTAAGTACATCTGAAGGGACATACTTTAGTACTGGTACTCTCCACTACCTCCACTACGACCACCACTGAACAGAAGCTGTAATAGAGGGAAAGACTGGGCATGCTCAGTGTGATGAATGAACGGATACTATATGTAGATGTTGAGATTTTGTGTAAAACTCTATTTCTGTTTTAACGCTCCCAAAAAAAAAATAGGTATACTTCCTTGGATGAAATATAGATCTTGATAGGTATTGACTGCTAGCACGCGAGTGGCCACTTCTCTCTATAGCCACCAATGTATGAAGCTATAAAAGCCTGGAGGGAGCTTGTTTCTCCTCCAAACTCAAACGGTTTGGTATTTTTATGGTGTAAGCTTTAGAAAGCCATACCATTAACCGGCCCCAGCTGCTCTCTCCCTCTCTCTCTCTTTCTCTCTCTCTCTCTCGCTTGCTCTCCCTCTCTCCCTGTCTTACACTCACCCCACGGATGAATACTGAAAGTGTTCTTCATGCTGAATGCCCTTTCACTGAAAGCAACACCACACCCGTGTTTGAGGTGGTTAACCTACTGGAAATTCCTTCTATGCTAGAGGAAAAGTAGCTCTGTCCCCCTTACATTAAGTGTGTGTGTGTGTGTGTGTGTGTGTGTGTGTGCGTGGGTGTGTATGCCAAGTGTCTTTGACTGGTAGACTCGTATGCAAGCAGCATGTGAGTAAAGATTTGATGCTTCCTCCTCAGAGAGAGATCAGGATGCAGGTTCGTAGGGATGCAGAACCGTCTCGGAAGTGTGAAGCAGGTGAATGAGCCTGAGTTTAACGTGCTGTGTGAGCTGGATTAGTTCGCAGAAACTATGAGCCTCCCTCTGTATAAAAGTAGGTCCTGTTGGACTCTTCCAGGCACACTTCCCATTTTCTTCTCTTTGCGACCCAGATGAGCTAAAAAGCCGGAGCTCGCTCTTTCTTTCTCTGTTTCATAAGGCCTTTCAGAACTCAAGCTCTCTCTCTCTCTCTCTCTCTTTCAGTAGGTCTTCAGAACTCAAGGTCTCCTCTCTTTCAGTAAGGTCTTCAGAAATCACACTCTCTCTCTCTTTCAGTAGGCGTCTTCAGAACTCAAAGCTCTCTCCTCTTTTTCAGTAGGTCTCAAGAACTCAAGCTCCCTCTCTTTCTGTCTTTCAGTAAGGTCTTGAGAAACTTCAAGCTCTCTCTCTTTCTCCCTTTCAGTAGGTCTTTAGAATCAACAAAGCTCTCTCTCTTTTCTCTCTTTCAGTAGGTCTTCAGAACTCAAGCTCTTCTCTCTTCTCTCTTTTTCAGTAGGTCTTTCAGAAACTCAAGCTCTCTCTCTTTCTCCTCTTCCGTAGGTCTTCCAGAACTCAAGCTCTCTCGCTTCTCCCTTTCAGTAGGTCTTCAGAACCTCACAACTCTCTCTCTCTTTCAGTAGGTCGATTCAGAAACTCAAGCTCTCTCTCTTTCTCCCTTTCAGGGTAGGTCTTTAGAACTCAAGCTCTCTCTCGTTCTCTCTTTCAGTAGGTCTTCAGAAATCAAGCTCTCTCTCTTTCTCTCTTTCCAGTAGGTATTCAGAAATCAAGCTTCTCTCGCTTTCTCTCTTTCAGTAGGGTCTCAGAAATCAAGCTCTTCTCTATTTCTCCCTTGTAGTAAGGTCTTCAGAAACTCACATTCGTCTCTCTCTTTCAGTAGGTCTTCAGAAACTCAACACTCTTCTCCTTTCCCCCCCCCCCCCCCCCCCCCCCTGTAGGTCTTCAAAAACTCAAGCTCTCTCTCTGTCTTTCAGTAGGGTCTTCAGAACTCAAAAAGCTCTCTCTCTTTCTGTCTTTCAATAGGGTCTTCAGAACTCAAGTCTCGCTCCACTTTCAGTAGGTCTTCAGAACTCACACTCTCTCTTCACTTTCAGTTAAAAGTGTTTTTTCTTCAGAACTCATGCTCTCTCTCTCTTTCTCTCTTTCAGTAGGTCTTCAGATCATGCTCTCTCTCTCTATTCTCTATTTTAGTAGGTCTTCAGAACTCCACACTCTCTCTCACTTTCAGTAGGTCTTCAGAAACTCATGCTCTCTCTCTCTTTCACTCTTTCAGTAGGTCTTCAGAACCTCAGACTTGCTACAGTAAGCCAAACGACAGGCCCTCAGGGAAATGAAAGTGGCAGACATGCCCAAAGTGCGCACACACCTGTACAGCCTAGAATGAATTCTACTGTGTGTGTATGTGTGAGAGCGTGTGTGAGGAGCAACGCGAGTGAGTAAATGATAGAGAGAGAGAGGAGAAGGAAGAGGGAGAGAGAGAGAGAAGGAGAGACGAGAGCGGAGAGAGAGAGGGAGAGAGAGAGAGAGATGAGTATTTCGATGGTTTATTTAGACGCAGGTGGGCTCTGTAACCGAGGCGATGGTTGTACAGCAGCTCTGCGGTTGGAGGAGTAAACAGGAAGGAAAACCAAACTTCTTTACCTCACACCTTTTTACACACACACACAAACAACACCGAACGGGAAACGTATACAGTGGGAAATTTCTCCACTCCGTACACACAGGAACGCCATACCCTCATTAACTCCTATACATTAGAGAAGCAGAAAGGATATATTGACAGCTATGGACACACAGACAGGACATGCAAAAGAGATGGACAGGCAGACTGTTAGAAACACAGTCAGTGCCATAAGGAACTCGTGCATAAAAAAGCGGTTTTTTTTTTTTTCAGTTCACTTCGCCCCACGCCATTAATATAATGTAACAACAGCAAGAACCCCCCCTTATCCTGCCACTAGTAGAGGTAGGTGAGCCTACTGCTCGCTAAAACAGGGTGCCATTTCTCACTTCTCGCTTGTTGGTGTTACTTCCATGTTGAGGCTCTGACACTGAGGGGGTTCACCTACAGTCTCCAGTTCTCCAACTCCAGAAAAATTTCCACTGTGTAAAACCGGCCAAGTCGGAATACAGAGTCTGCTAGCGGGAAAACACAAAGCAAACTCATGCAGCACCCCCACAGCACAACAAAACAAACCCGACCAATGGGAATAAACAGCAAACAGAACAAACCAATCACACGGTAGCCAACAGAAACACGAGCCTATGGCAGAAGGAGCAAACCAAGTTTACAAATAACAGACAATGTGTGATTCAGTTCATTAGGACCAAATAACCACCTGACCAAGCAGCAAACACACAAACAGGGGACACACACACATACACGCACACACACAGAAGACACACACCACACACATACACACACACACACATACACAGACACACATTATACACACACACCACACACACACACACACACACACATACACAGGACACCACACAGAAGACACATACACACACCCACACACTCACACACACACACAGGACACACACAACAGACACACACCCACACAGAGACACATAGTACATACACACACCCTCACACACAGACACTCACACAGAGTACACATATAACACACACACAACACACACACACATACACACACACCACACACACACACACACACACACACACAGACACAACACACACACACACACATAACATACACGCACACACACACACCAACACACACACACACAGACACATACACACAGGACACACACACACAGGTATACACACACACACATATACATAACCTCACAGACACACAGACACATTCACACTCACACACACACCACACACACACACAGACACAGGACAGACATACACACACCACACCACACACACACCACAGGTACACACCACATACATACATATCACACACACCACCACACAACGCTATTCAGGCGTTCAACATAAGGAGACTCTGTTTCTGTTACTGAGAGGCACACGGAGGGAAGCTCCATGAAGTTCCTGACTCTCTGTCCATTCCCTCTGAACAAAATTATAAATAAAAAATTATACTTAACCATAATTACTGGAACACTGGAAATTTACATACTTGTTTTCAACCTAAGATTTAACCAAGATTTATACAAGGATTATATATGTATATATATATGTATATATATATTATTATATGAACATATATATAGACATATATAATCTTGTATAAATCTTGTATATAAGCTTAGGTTGAAACAAAAGGTATGTACAGTTCAAGTGTTCCGTAATTATGGATTTTAAGTATAAATTTTATTTAAATTTGTCAGAGGAATGGACAGAGATCAGGAAACGTAAGGAAGCTTCCTCCGTGTGCCTCTCAGTACAGAACAGCGGTTCTCCTTATGTGAGACCCTGAATAGAGTGTGTGTGTGTGTGTATATGTATGTATGTTGTGTGTACCTGTGTGTGTGGTGTGAGTGTGTGTGTGTATGTATGTCTGTGTCTGTTGTGTGTGTGTGTGTGTGTGTGTGTGTGTATGTGTCTCTGTGTGTGTCTGTGTATGTATATGTGTGTGTTGTGTATACCTGATGTGTGTGTGTCTGTGTGTATGTGTCTGTGTGTGTGTGTGCTGTGTGTGTGTGTGTGTGTATGTATGTGTGTGTGTGGTGTGTGTTCTGTCTGTGTGTGTGTGTGTGTGTGTGTGTGTGTGTGTGTATGTGTGAGTGTAGTGTGTGTGTGTGTATATGTGTCTCTGTGTGAGTGTCTGGTGTGAGTGTGTGTGTATGTATATGTGGTCTCTGTGTGTGTGTGTCTGTGTGTGTGTCTGTGTGTGTTCGTGAGTGTGTGTGTGTGGTATGTGTCTACTTTGTGTGTCTGTGTAGTGTGTGTGTGTGTGTGTGTTGTGTCTTTCCCCACTCGTGTGTGTGTATATGTGTGCTGATGTATGTGTCGTGTGTGTGCTTGTGTGTGTGTCTCTGTGTGTGTGCGCGTGTATGTGTGTGTGTCTGTGTGTGTGTGTTGGCCTGCATTGGTCAGGTGGTTATTTTGAGTCTAATGAAACTGAAATCACACATATGTGATGTTATTTGTAAAACTGTGTTTGCCTTCTTCTGCCATCAGCTCGTGTTCTGTTTGCTACCGTGTGATTGGTTAGTTCTGTTTGCGGTTTCTTCCCATTAGGTAGGGTTTGTTTGTTGTGCTGTGGGAGGGTGCTGCATGAGTTTGCGTTTTGTGTTTCCGACTGCAGACGAGTATTCCACTTGGCCGTTTTACACAGTGGAAATTTTTCTGGAGTTGGAGACGGGAGACTGTAGCGTGAAACCCCCTCAGTGTCAGAGCTCCATGAAGTAACAAACAACCAAGCGAGAAGTGAAGAAATGGCACCCTGTTAGCGAGAGCAGTAGGCTAACCTACCTCTACTAGTGCAGGATTAAGGGGGGTTCTTGCTGTTGTGACAAATTATATTAATGGCGTGGGGCGACCGTGAACTGAACCGGCTTATGGCACGATGTCTTATTGGCACTGACTGTGTGTTCTAACAGTCTGCCTGTCCATCTCCTTTGCATGTCTGTCTGTGTGTCCATAGCGTGTACAACTATACCTGTCTTGTTCTCTCTGTATAAGGAGTTAATGAGGTAGGTCTGTGTTACGGAGTGGAGAATTTCCAACTGTATACGTTTCCCGTTCGGTGTGTTGTGTGCCTGGTGTGTGTGTAAAGGTGTTAGGTAAAAGAAGTTGGTGTGCCTTCCTGTTACTCTTCCAAACCGCAGAGCTGACTGTAAAACCATCGCCCTCGGTTACAGGAGTCCCACTGGTATCCAAATAAACACTGAGGAATATATCTCCTCTCTCTCTCTCTCTCTCCTCTCTCTCTCTCTCCTCTCTTCTCTCTCTCTCTCTCTCTCTCTCGTATCATTTACTCACTCGCTTGCTCGGATTCACACACGCTCTCACACATACACACACAGTAGAAATTCCCTAGCTGTACAGGTGTTGTTGCGCAACTTTGGCATTGTCTGCCACTTTCATTTTCCTGAGGCCTGTCGTTTGGCTCTACCTGTACAAGTCTGAGTTTTCTGAAGACCTACTGAAAGCGTGAAAGAGATGAGAGAGCATGAGTTCTGACAGACCTTACTTGAAAGTGAGAGAGAGTGTGAGTTCTGGAAGACCTACTAAAAGAGAGAAGGATGAGAGAGAGCATGAGTTCTGAAGAACCTACTGAAAGAGAGAAAGATGAGAGAGAGCATGAGTCTGAAGACCTACTGAAAGTGAGAGAGAGTGTGAGTTCTGAAGACCTACTGAAAGTAGAAGAGAGAGCTACTGAGTTCTGAAGACCTATTTGAAAGACAGAAGAGAGGAGGGCTTGAGTTCTGAAGGACCTACTGAAAGACAGAGAGAGAGCTTGAGTTTTGAAGGACCTACTGAAAGAGAGAGAAGTTCGTAAGTTATGAAGATCCTACTGAAAGAAGAGAGAGAACGTGAGTCTGAAGACCTACTAAAAGGGAGATAAGAGGAGAGAGCTTGAGTTCTTCTGAAGACATAACTGTAAAGAGGAGAAAGCAGAGGAGAGCTTAGATTGAGTTCTGAAGACCCTACTGAAAGGAGAGAAAGAGAGAGAGCTTGAGTTCTGAAGGACCTACTGAAAGAGAAGAAAGAGAGAGAGCTCTTGAGTTCTAAAGACCTACTGAACAGGGAGAAAGAGAGGAGAGCTGAAGTTCTGAAGACCTACTGAAAGAGAGCTGAGCATGTGAGTTCGAAAGACCTACTGAAAGGGAGAAAGCGAGAGGAGCTGAGTTCTGAAAGACCTACTGAAAGAGAGAAAGAGAGGAGAGCTTTTGAGTTCTGAAGACATACTGAAAAGAGAGAAAGAGAAGAGAGCTTGAGTTCTGGAAGACTACTGAAAGAGAGAAAGAGGAGAGAGCTTGAAGTTCTAAAGACCTACTGAAGGGGAGAAAGAAGAGAGAGCTTGAGTTCTGAAGACTCATATGAAAGACAGAAAGAGAGGGAGCTTGAGTTCTGAAAGACCTACTGAAAAAGAGAGAGAGCTTGGTTCTCTGAAGACCTTACTGAAAGAAGAGAGAGAGTGTGAGTTCTGACAGACCTACTGAAAGAGAGAGACCTTGAGTTCTGGAAGCCCTACTGAAAGAGATGAGAAGAGAGAGGAGAGCTTGAGTTGCTTGAAGGGCCTAATGAAAAAGAGAAAGAAAGAGAGCGGAGAGCTCGGCTTTAAGCCTCATCCTGGTCACAAAGAGAAAGAAAAATGGAAGTGTCCTGGAAGATTCCAAACAGGACTACCTTTGACAGAGGGAAGCTCAGGAGTTCTGCGAACTAATTCCAAGCTCACACACACACATAAAACTCAGGGCTCAATTCCACCTGCTTCACACTTCGAGACGGTTCTGAATCCCTACGGAACCTGCATCCTGACCTCTCTCTGAGGACCGGGGAAGCATCAAATCTTTACTCACATGCCTGCTTGGAATACGAGGTCTACTAGTCAAGGACACTTGGCATACACCACCCACACACACACCACACACACACACACACACACTTATGTAAGGGGACACCAGAGCTACTTTTTCTCTCAGCATAAAGAGGTAATTTCCAGTAGGTTAACCACCTCAAACACGGGTGTGTGTGCTTTCAGTTGAAAGGGGCATTCAGCATTAAGAACACTTTCAGTATTCATCCGTGGGGTGAGTGTAAGACAGGGAGAGAGGGATGAGCAAGCGAGGAGAGAAGAGAGAGAAAGAGAGAGGCAGAGCGGATTGAGGAGCAGCTGAGGGCCGGTTGTTAAGGTATGGCTTTCTAAAGCTTACCACCATAAAAATACCAAAACCGTTTGAGTTTGGAGGAGAAACAAGCCCCTCCAGGCTTTATAGCTTCATACATTGGGGCTATAGAGAGAAGTGGGCCACTCGCGTGCTATCAGTAAAACCTATAAAAGATCTTATATTTTCATCCAGAAAGATATAACTTTTTTTTTTGGGAGCGTTAAAACAGAAATAGAGTTTTACACAAAATCTCAACATCTACATATAGTATCCGTTCATTCATCACACTGAGCATGCCCAGTCTTTCCCTCTATTACAGCTTCTGTTCAAGTGGTGGTTCGTACTAGTAGAGGTAGTGGAGAGTACCAGTACTAAAGTATGTCCCTTCAGATGTACTTAAGTATGGAGAGTACCAGTACTAAAGTATGTCCCTTCAGATGTACTGAAGTTTGGAGAGTAACAGTACTAAAGTATGTACCTTCAGGTGTACTAAGTATGGAGAGTAACCAGTACATAAAAGTATGTACCTTCAGATGTACTGAAGTATGAAGAGTAAACAGTACTAAAATATTGTCCCTTCAGGTGTACTTAAGTATGGAGAGTAAACTGCTACTAAATTATTTACCTTAGATGTTACTGAAGTATGCGAGAGTAACAGTACTTTAAAGTATGGTTACCTTCAGGTGTACTTAAAGTATGGAGAGTAACAGTACCTAAAGTAGGTACCGTCAGGTGTACTTAAGTATGGAGAGTAAAATGTACTAAATTATGTACCTTTAGATGTACTGAAGTATTGGAAGAGTAAACAGTACTAAAGTATGTACCTTTCAGGTGTACTTAAGTAGGAGAGAAACAGTACTAAAGTATGTACCTTCAGATGTACTGAAGTTTGGAGAGTAACAGTACTTTCTAAAGTATGTACCTTCAGATTTACTGAAAGTTCGTTGGAGAGTAAAACAGTACTAAAAGTATGATACCTTCAGGTGTACTCTTAAGTATGGAGAGTACCAGTACTAAAGTATGTATCCTTCAGATGTACTGAAGTTTGGAGAGTAACCTAGTACTAAAGTATGTTACCTTCAGGTGTACTTAAGTATGCGAGAGTACCAGTACTAAAGTATGTACCTTCAGATGTACTGAAGTTTGGAGAGGGAACAGTACTAAAGTATGTACTCTTCAGGTGTACTGAAGTATGGAGGAGTAAAACTTGTTACTAAATTTTGTACCTTTAGAATGTACTGAAGTCTGAGCGTAACAGTACTAAAGTATGTAACCCTTCAGCCCCCCCTGGTGTACTTAAGTATGGAGAGTACCAGTACTAAAGTATGTACCTTCAGATGTACGAAGTTATGAGAGTAACAGTACTAAAGTATGTACCTTCAGGTTTGTACTTACGTATGGAGGTAGTAACTTGTACTAAAATTATGCTACCTTTAACATGTACTTGAAAGTATGGAGAGTAACAGTACTAAAGTATCTGTACCTTCAGGTGTACTTAAGTTTGGAGACGTAACAGTACTAAATATGTACCTTTAAGGGTACCTTAAGTATGGAGAGTAAAACTGTACTTAAATTATTACCTTTATATGTACTGAAGTATGCGAGAGTAACAGTACTAAAGTATGTACCTTCAGGTGTACTTAAGTATGGAGAGTAACAGTACTAAAGTATGGACATTCATCCGATGTACTGAAGTTTTTTTTTTCCGGAGAGTAACAGTACGTAAAGTATGTACCTTCAGATGTACTGAATGTTTGGAGAGTAACAGTACTAAAGTATGCACCTTCAGGTGTACTTAGTATGGAGAGTATTTCCAGTACTCTAAAGTAATCCCCTGTACCTTCAGATGTACTGAAGTTTGGAGAGTTAACAGTACTAAAGTATGTACCTTCAGGTGTTACTTAAAGTATGGAGAGTACCAGTAACTAAAGTATGTACCTTCAGATGTACTGAAGTTTGGAGAGAGTAACAGTACTAACAGTATGTACCTTCAGGTGTAATTAAGTATGGAGATGGAGAACCTGCTACTAAATTATTATGTACCTTTAGATGTGTACTGAAGTATGGAGAGTAACCCCCCTAACAGTACTAAAGTATGTACCTTTTTTCAGGTGTACTTAAGTATGGAGAGGTACCAGTACTAAAAGTATGTACCTTCAGATTGTACTGAAGTAATGAAGAGTAAAACAGTACTAAAGTATGTACCTTCAGGTTTCTGTACTTACGTATGGAGAGTAACTGTACTAAATTATGTACCTTTCCTCTTAGAGTACTGAAGTATGGCAGAGTAACAGTACTAAATATGTATGTACCTTCAGGTGTACTTAAGTTTGGAGATTAATACAGTACTAAGTCCATGTACCTTCAGGTCGTAATTAAGTATATGGAGAGTAAACTGTACTAAATTATGTACCTTTAGATGTACTGAAGTATGGAGAGTAACAGTACTAAAGTATGTACCTTCAGGTGTACTTAAGTATGGAGAGTAACAGTACTAAAGTATGTACCTTCAGATTACTGAAGTTTGGAGAGTAACAGTACTAAAAGTATGTACCCTTCAGATGTTACTGAAGTTTGGAGAGTAACAGTACTAAAGTATGTACCTTTCAGGTTGTACTTAAGTATGGAGGAGTACCTTTAGTACTACTAAAGTATGTACCTTCTGATGTACTGGAAGTATGAAGAGTAACAGTACTAAAGTATGTACCTTCAGGTGTACTTAAGTATGGAGAGTAACTAGTACTAAATTTAATGTACCTGTAGATGTATGCAAGTATGGAGAGTAACAGTACTAAAAGTAGGTACCTTCAGGTTGACGTAAGTATGAGAGAGTAACAGTACTAAAGTATGTACCTCAAGATGTATTTAAGTTATGAGAAGAGTACCAGTACTAAAGTATGTTACATTCAGATGTACTTAAGTAGGAAGCGTAACAGT
>JAMWET010005921.1:0-20000 GCA_024036415.1 Prochilodus magdalenae | reverse complement strand
CCGTTTGTTTTAGTTTTTGAAAGTAAATTTGGCCGTATTTGGGGATTTTTGACGGGAGGACCTCGATCCCTTTCCTCCTGACCAATCTACAAGCAACACCTGGCAAACTGCAGCAGAGGCTGGATACCGCAGAGCCAGAAATACTCCTTCATGATGATGATGATGATGATGGCTGATGATAGCGAACAGATGCGAACCCATTGCTCTTAATCTCCCTCGCGTCTTGTTGAAGGACGATTGAGCGGCGTGTGTGTTTGTGACTTGATCACTAGACCGAATGAAACTCACTAACCCTTAGGAGGTGCGCCACTTTATCATGAAGATGCCAGGGCTTGGCCAGCGGGGAGCAGCAGAGAGGCCTCTGATCACCGCTCTCCATGTGGTGGGATGATGTTCCCTCCGTGCCAGTGTGCGGAGTGTTGCAGTGAGGGAAAGTATTGTGAAGCACGATGATTTGTGTGTGCTGTGATGTATGTGTTGCTGTATAAGGGTTGCTATGGTGTTCTGCCCTACAGGAGTCCCGCCAGGAACTGGACGTTCACTTTAGGTGTGGGTCCAGTCATTCTCTGAGACGTTTTGAGCCATTTTGGCCTGTTTGTGCTGCACATCAGAGGGAATTGTCTTCCACATTTAACCCATTTTTCTTGGAGTCAACCAACACACCCCCCACATAACTCACTAGTGGGCAGTAAGGCACATCCTGCCTGGAGCTGGGGCCAGCCCTATCCACTGGCCTGGGGAGCAGTTTAGGGGTCAGGTTGCCCTGCCGCAATGGTCGCAAAGCTAACCCCAGGCCACGAACTACAGGTGGACTAGTATTGCGATGCGTTAGAGGTGCCCTTCTAAACAAGTATGGTTTGGCGGACAAGCATGAGAAGTTTGGGGTTTAAAGGTCGTTGGCCATGTAGGCTTATTAGGGTTTGGGGAACATTTCAGAACCAGTTCAACACTTTGTGAAGGTGTGTGTAGCTCCTAGTAGGCTGCAATGGTTTCACTCGGGTACCATTCGTGATGCCCAGGAACCCTTCATTGGCTGGAAAGCTCTGGTGACGAAACAGACGTGTGTGTCGTGTATCTTACGTTTTTAATTCGGAGAGCTTCAGACCCGTTACCCCCAGGTTACCTCTCCAGAGGGAAAGCCGTTTTTATTTGATTTCCTCCTGGCTGTTGAAGTTCAGGAGTCGTGGATATTTAAAAAGAAAACGACCATCTTAATCTTTTATTTTTTTTTTACTCAGAATTTTATCAATCCCTTAAAGGCGTGATGGTTGCATTTTGTCATTTTTACTTTATGGTTAATAAAAGAGAACGAAGTCAACGAAACAGTTCTCTCTAAAAGTGTGGCCCCATAGCTCAAAGGCAAAAGACTGTGGGCGCTCAGGCTAGAAGAAGTTTGAACTAGTTCAGGCTAACCGCCTATTCGGACCTGAGATTGGTTTTAAATGGGTAGTTTACGGCAGGCATAAATGACATGGGAGGATGATGATATATATAAATCAAGCCTGGTGCGGGACTATACCGCTCTACTGCCCAGGTTAGGCCTTCGTCTACACACACGACTGTGCATCTTTAAAATGTCCATGTAGAGCCACTTGGGCCGAGGCCATTCTCTCCATTGTTTATTGTTGGCTTCTTGGACGCTCGTGTGGTTTGGCTGAGCCCAGTATGAATGCTCGGTTTTCAGTTAGTTCGGTCTGGCAGGAAAGGACTCATAGCCGCCCCTTACCCTAGAAGCTGGCAGTGGTACACTTCTGATTAAAAACAGGACAACTGCAGGTTTTTAGATCCAAACGTCTGTGATACTGACTCGATACAGTAATGGGACCAAACTTCTACAGTCCACACTGCACGTTAGGTTACCGAAGCTGGGGTTTTCCAAAACTCCGTTCCAGGGTGGAGCTGGTCAGGAACCCCCAGTTTTCAGTATGGTTCGTGCAGACAGGGGAAAGCTGAGGATTCGGCTCGTAGATTGTAACGTTTGAGTGTGCGACATTTTCTTCGCTGATTGACGTTCACAGATGTTGCGCAGTTTTCTCCTTTGGTGACATTACGGTGGATATGTCGAGGTGGCAGATGTAGCCATAAATAGTGTAGTTTGAACATTGCCAAACGAGACTTTTTACGTTCTTACACATCCAGTTTACTTTCAGAACAGAGGTCACATGACACAGGACCCCAGCACCAACATCGCGGAGCTCTAATTGGTGGGACAGTTTTGAAAAGAAGGGGTTTGTAGCAGAGAGAGAATGGCGAAGGAATGTGTTTGGTAAGGGACATTGCCACATGCTGGTTTGGCGTGCGCTTCGTGGTTTGCATGTGCAGAGGAAAACCTCCCCGTGTTACAAGAATGCTGTAAAACATGGGGACGTGAGGTTGAACATTTGATTGGAGTATATTTGCAGTTCCTCTGCCTCGGACTATGGCCATTACAGAGGGCAGAGAATGGTGGAGCTGGAGAGCCCAGCCTGCTTACGGGCAGCCAGGGAATGGATTACAGAGAGGCTGCATGGCAACAACTTATAATATCAGAAAATCTTTCCCGACAGACGGTGGAGTGTGTGTGTGTGTGTGATGAGAGGTGTTGTGCTCGTGGAACGCGTGTTGTAAAGAGTGTGTGGGTCTGTGGGTGTATAAGGTCTGTGTTGTGTAGTGGTTCTATGTGTGTGTGTGAGGTGTCGTGTCCGTGTGTGGTGTGTGTGAGAAGAGAGAGTGTGTGTGCGGTGAGTGTGTGTATGTGTGCTGTGAGACGAGAGAGTGTGTGTGTGTGTGTGGTGTGTGTGTGTGCTTGTGTGTGTTGTGTGCTTGTGTGTGCGTGTGTGTTGTGTGTGTCTGTGTGTGGGTGTGTAGTGTCTGTGTGCGTTGTGCGCGTGTGTTTTGTGTGCGTGTGTGTGTGTGAGTAGGGCAGCGGCGACAGCAGATGTCGAGTGAAATGACATGTGATGTGTTTATCCCAGGTTCCTTGCCGGGTCAAAGTACGTGCGCGTGTGTGTGTGCGTGCAAAACCATATCCACTTTGCGAGCATTTGAGACGCAGATTAGCTCGCCTCCGTCGATGTAATGGCGAGAGGTCGTGGTAGTTAAGTAGATTGCAGGTAGCAGTGCATCAATAATGACGATGAAACATACTGTGTTGAAGAGAAATTGTGGTCGTAAGGAGGGGGTGTTGAAGATCGCTCTGTGCATGTGAGAGCGAAGTATGTGAGTATCTAGTTGGAAAAGTAGTGTAGAGTCGTGGTGAAAGTGAAGTATGTGCGTGCGAGACACTGATGAACCTCAATAATTATCAAAAACATGTCGACTTTTGTAAACAAGATGGACCGACATATGCAAATGAACCTTTCGAGAAAATACTATTTTAAATTATAATTAAAAATTCTGTAACTCAAAAATGGTTTTCTTACCACTAAAAAATATGAAAATTTGCGAATTTGGTTCAAGACATGGATTCATGAGACGTAGGCCTAATCGAATTTGGCCTGCAGTTAGATTGCATAGGGGGCCGCTATCAGAGAGGCTCACATAACTGTTTCTCAGCCACACCTAAGTCCCGATCACCTGAAACTTTGCCACGCCTATCATCTTTCACACAGTCTTATGAAGGGAATACTTTATAGGACGTTTTGCTGAATACATAACTAAAATTTATGAACGCCATTAGTCCAATGCTAGCTATCAGCACAGGCATATTGATAAGGCTTAACATTAATCTCATACATCAGCATGAAACTTCGCACTGTATGTCTTTAAGGAGGCGACTTAGCAACAGCCGCGTAAAAATGTCAAAGATTTGGTCCACTAGTGCGCTATTTGGAAAATCTGCGTATGTCTCATAAAAAATACAAACCTAATCCTCAAACAAATTGCTATTCCATCCATGCAATGGAGTTATTCCCGAACAATTTGGTAAATACAATTAGCTCGTTAAAAAAAATGTCTATAGTTATGTTTTTAATATACTTTGTTTAAACATGCCCCCGACCTTCTTCGCCAACAGTCCCTGGATTATTGATCCATTAAAGTCGCTTCCAAACTGTACTTAAATACTCCTGCTGCTGGAGTATTCTAGGTAAATAATTATCAAAAAAAAAGTTGACTTTTCTTACTTAACATGGCTTCTATAAATCAACAAATCCATGCGCGCCTTGGAATTTACAACCTATATATGACTATATAACTACTTCGTAAAACTATTCTCAAGATCAAGTCCTGTATTTTATTGACACTGCGGCAACATACGAGTACTGCCATAAGACATATGTACAAAAATTGGTGTCAGTTGAGGACCCTTTAGGGCGGCGCTATTTATACACTTTAAAAACACTCTTAAAAATCCCCTAAAATGTCTTAATTACAATGTTATTCACACAAGATTTATTAGCCAATACGGCTCTGATACTGATGACACTATTGATTCTAGATCTCATGCTCCAGCTCTTCAGAACATCTTGCTAATTACATAGTTGTATGTCAGAAAATGGACTTACTTGAACGTTCGCTCACGTTCGCTCACTATCGACCTCATTCGACCTTCAGAAATAACATGCATATAAAACCAAAGGCCGCTCAAAGAGTCAATTCTCTCAATCGAATCGTTGGTACACCATGAATCTGTCTCAGCGTCCAGCACTGCAATCAAGTAACCTATACACTAGCGTAGGCCTTACTTTAATACTCAATTCTGTGTAGTGCTACAACTGTACCCTAATAGCTGTAAGGCGTCCTAGTACACATAAGCCCTCATGCCTATATAATGCTTAATAGCACCACTAGGCGACCTGTTTATGGCGTAATGAAGAACCTGATGACTAAACTCCCAACTTCCATAGTAAGTTTTACCTCTCTGTCTGTAAACAAGCGTCCCAACTAGCTTTAAGCCTTACAATCGAAGGCCTCAAGGCGAGCTTATAAACCCAGCTGCGACCAGTTCTCAGTAGCCAGCCGCCTCTACAGCACTGAGCTGAAAAGTAGATGATTCCCTCCTTTTGATAAATAAAAGAATGCACATAAGGTTCTAATGACATGAGAACTGCCTGAGCTGCTTAAACCACCCCTGAATTATCTCTTATCGATCTAGAAACAAGCGCGTCCTGAATCTGCCTTTAGCCCCAGCCTTGTGAAGGCCCTTGCCTGCAGTCCAACAAGGGCCTCATTTGGACTCTTATGACGACGCTAGGACCCTCAGTGCCGCTTAAGCCCCGCGCGATATATTAGCAGCTTATTTACTAGCACGCTAGATGCTAGGGACCCTATTGTTATTTGTTTAGGCATTTTTCTTATTAGACGCCGTCCTGAAACACTAGTGACAGGGACCCTTAGGCCAGTAATATTGTAGGATTTTTCTCATTACTATTATATTATTATTATTATTCATAATTTATTATATTATTATTATTATTATTATTATTATTATTATTATTAATTCTTTCTTTTTATTTCTCCACGGATCTGAAACGCAACGGACAGAATAGATAGCCGCCTAAGGCCCAGAAGGACCAAACTTGCCGACTGCAATGCTACAGTATCCTTGGTGAAATGAACTACTAGCCACACAGAATGACAACACCGACATTTGTCAACTCGTCCGGACATAATGACCATGGCCGCCAGTATTAGTAGACACACCAAAACACTGTTTCAGATAACTCATAACTCCTCAACCCAAAATTTCGCCAGACAAAATGACATTTCTTCGCGTATCCCAGGTTACCTTGAGGTCGGACCAATCACTTGCCATTTGGATACCACATAAGGCTCCAGCAATAACCTATAGATTTTACTTCTACATTGCAGCATAATATGCCAAGACCATACATTTTTGCCTTTGAACATAGTCTTAGGGTTATACGCGCCAAAATTCTGAAGAAAAATCTACAACAAACCCTCACTCGAGACACACCGAACACTCAATAAATTATCACAAACAGTGAGGTCGATGCTTTTGGTAAAACCTAAGATATCGCCCTAGTTACCCCGCCAGCTAAACTATAGCCAAAGGCATAGTTTACCCTGTTTAATGTACAACCCATTCGATAGGAGATATTACTTACGTTAATATGTGGAAATTCTGCTTCAACTTCATACATTGCCTCACTCCCCCAAAACCATTTAGAAACTTTTGGACATCATGTGACTCGCACGGGTGATTCAGAGCACATAGATCTGACTGTGCCGTAGGCCTATCAAACCACGTTTTTACGGCACCAGCCGCTTACATCAATAAGCGGTGGCCGCCTGCTCATAATATGAGCCCTACAAACAACCGGCTGAGTCCCTCGAGCCAACCAGTAAGGTCCGATATCGATCTTTGCCCTAGAAATCAAAAAAACCCCCCCAAAATTTGCCGGCATACGCCTTCATCTTATGACCACATTGACTATAATGGGTCGAATCCCTCTGCTAGATCTGGCACGAGTTATTTAGCGTATTATAAGGAGGTTTGATCACATAAAAGATTTTATATGACGACACCCTTTAAGATTTGGCAATAAGGCTATTCAGCAGGCATTTGCAACGATAAGGCCGCATCTAAACATTAATCCAGCATCAGCCAGGAACTCACTTCAGCCTATGTCCTTGTTACATTTAGATATGTCTTTTTATGCCGAGGGAAACTTTTTCCTTGCCAACAGCCACTAGTTAAAATGACCCCCCAAATGATATTCGACGGCCAACGCTGAGAGACCGGCGATCAATTCGCCGAACAATACCAGGTGAGTCTCATTATAAAACCCAACCTAATCTCAAACCAACATGCATTAACTCAGCATAGCACTAGGACCTATTCCAAACATCTTTGTACATACAATTTTCTTGTGTCACAAATCCATAGTTATAGTTATTAATCTTTAACGGACTTGCTAAAAATGCTACGTATTCGCAACTAGTCTCTGACCTTATGGTCAATCTGCATCTATAGCCTCATTCCAAATCTCGCCGATCTTAAAATAATCTGATGGAGTCTACAAGGTGGGGGTAAGATAATTTACAAAACATGCCAAGTGGTGTCTCTTTTTTGGTGCACGTGTGTACGTAAACATCATCGGCTTCTATAGAGATCAACGAATCACTTCGCACGCATGGAATGTACAGCCGATATGCCCTATAATCTACTCAGTCTTTACTCGGGAATCAACCGTAGCTATTTCACAGGACCTAGTGGGCAACTCAAGCCTACTGCATGAGATGCCTACAAGAGTGGGCTGTAGGTATCGGCCGGTTCTTCTTTGCCGTCTGGTAGGTTTTTTGTATTTTTTTTTCTTTTCTTTCCAGGCGCGTGTTAGCGGGAAGGTCCATATGCATACATACAAACACCTAAAAAGCACTACATTGGCCTATATTACAATGCTTATTACACCATCATCCTATAGACAATACCCAGATGTTCATTTGCAGCAAGCCCCCTAATAGTCACCTGGCACAACTTGGCTAATTACATGTTGCTGTCATGACAATAGGACTAGCTGCCCCGTGCGACTATTACCCGACCTATTCGTTTTTTTTTTTTTTCCTTCAGAAATTACAGCTCATTAAAACCATAGCGCCCGTCTCTACCAAACAGTATCTCCTTCCACTACAACTCAGCTAATGGAGCCAGATTGATACAAAGCCGATCATCGAACATGGCTTCCTAATGAACTATGAAAACTGCCTGAAGCCTGTTCAAGCCTGTACATTATCCATTTATCAGGACTCTAGAATTTTTCACGCGTCCCGCAAGAACTGCCCTTAGAGCCTTGTGAGAGCTCGTGCCCTGAACGTCCAAAAAGACGCTCAGTGCGACTTATGACGTAGCACTCAAAGGACCCTCAATTCGCCGCTTGCGGCTATATTATTATTTCATTATTACATTAGGGTCTAGCCGTACGTGCAGGGCAACCCTATTGTTGTATTTGTTAGCGATCCTATCTTCTTCTAAGTATTATTTTTTTATTATTCCTTTTCCTACGAGCCCTCTTGAAACGCATCGCCTAGAAGCTAAAAACCGTAAGCACCCTAGCAGACACATAAACCTTGCGACTCGAAGGCCACAGTAGAGGAGTGAAATGACCCGTCCCACAAAAAATGTTTTGTGTTTTTTTTTTTTTTTTTTTTTTTTTTGGGAGGGGGGGGAGGAGACACCAACTGCGGCCCACAAACGGCTGGCGCTTATAGCCCCCCAAACAAAACACGTTGAGGCATCGTCTTGCGCCAAATTTAGCGTAACACCAAATTTTTGTAGACAGACAAAATAGCACATTTTTCCCATGTATGTTCCTGCCCGCTAGTCAAAACCTTAATCACTTTGCCATAATTAAGCGCACCATTAACGCTCCGCCCTACTTAGATACTTAGTATCTAATTAGCCGATAATATGCCAAAACCTACTTTTGCCGGAACTATTGTCTTAGCAGGTTTAAGCCCCCACAAAATTCTGCAAAAAAATCGTAATCAAAAATTCTCAGACACATCGAAACCTTAAATAATATGAATCAAAAAACATCCGATTGAGCCTATTCGTAAACAGAGCATAGCCCGCCCTATGCAAATGCCAACCACTTTCGCAGAAATACTACAATTAATAATAATTAAATCTCTGCCTCAACATCCAAAAATGCAGATTCACACAAATTAATTTGAACTTGCGAGCATTAGGAACGTCTACAGCGCAGCGTAGATTCTGACGCCCGTGGGGTCACAAATTTGGCCGCATGTATACATCAACAGGCCCGGGCGCTAATAAATGCCCTACATAAGAACCCGATTTACTCAGCAAACCGATACGTACCCGAATCTGTAGCATGAAACTTTACGCCACGCTATACATCTTTGACACACAGTCTAATAAGTGAATCTTTCTAATGCACAATTTGATACATCAAAAATATACTATGGATGGCAATTAACCAATCAGTCTTTCAAAAGCAGGCATCTTGATCAGCAGCTGGGGACTTAACACTCTAACCAGATCAGCCATCGAAACTTCACTGGCTTTATGCGGGATGTCTTTACGGACAGGGCACTTTTGCAACAGCCAGTCAATTTCAAAAGATTTTCGCTCACATAGGTGGCGCTATTTGTTTGAAATCGGAGTGTATCTCTTATGAAATTCATCGAATCTTAAATAAAATGCATTGCCTCTCATGCACTGGTAGTATTCCAAACAACTTTGTCAAATAGAATTGTTTTTTATAAAAAAATTGTGCATAGTTATTTTTTAATCTTTAACAGTTTAAAAAATGCTGGTGACTTTTCGTAACTAAGTCCCTGGGATTTTGACTTCATAGCGCATTACAAAACTAAGTGCCTTAAATACTAAATAATTTTGGGAAGTCCTCTATGTAAATACATTATCAAAAAAAAGTTGACTGTTTCTTAAGGGGTAAGCCAATGGCCCTTCTATGGTAAATCGAACAAACCAACTGCCTCGGCCATTGGTGTTATATTTAAGGCAGCACGCTATAGTTGCTACTATACTCCTGCAGTCTTTTAGTGACTTCAAGATCAGACTGCAGTATTTTCAGCAGTACGAAGTATGTGCCCATCTGCCCAAGACTCGGTATGGAGTAATGTATCACAAATTAGCGATGGGACAGTGTTGTCTCGCTTTTAGGTGGATCGACTATAAGAGCTAGTCTTAAAAATACACTTAGTATAGTGGATTGCACTCAAAATAGCTTAAAAAATTACAAAAAATGTGAGTTATACAGGCAATGTTCATAGCCAAACTAATGCTTGAGGTGTGCAATTGAAGTTCAGGTTCTTATCGCTGGCATCCAACTTTTGTTTAATAGCATGTGATCTGGGTGTCCAGAAAATGCGAACTAGCTGAGCTCTAGCTACTATTGACAGCTATTCGATCAGAAATTAGCAGCTTTATAAAATCCAAGGGCTAATTTATATGTGCGTAGACGAGCTATTTTGGAAAATCAGAGTAAAATCTTCGCCCGCTAGTAAATTTTCATCAGCACCCTAATGCGGCGCATAATGTAAATGCCATTCCTTTCATGCACTGTAGTATTCCACACAATTTTGTGAAAATACAATTGTGCTTAAAAAAATGGGGCAGTTATGTTTTGAGATTTTTTTTAATCTTTTATGACGGTTTAAAAAATGGGCTACATATGTTGACGAAGGCTAGTCAGCCTTGGAATTTTGAAACTCATAAGGGCCATTCTAACGCTGGTCTTTATAAAATATCTGCTAGTGGGAGATGGCTTCTAGGATAAATATAATTGAATCAGAGCATAAACAAGTCTGAGCTTTTGTTACTTTACTATAGCAATGGCTTCTTATAATAAATCATCAGGCAAACCACTGTCGGCCATTGAAGAATGCACGGTACCTTTATATTGACTTTATAACTGTCCTCAAGTCTGTTGTACTCAGCATCAACCTTTAATGGTAGGCTTAGGCTATTTTACAGAGCTTATGTGGGGCAACTATTGAGCTCTGATCGAGATTTAGCAAAGGGTTCGTGCTAGATATTGCGCTTCAGGGGGAGCGCTATAGCTTCTAAAAACACTTAAAATCAATAAAAGACTGATATAACAATGTTATTACACATATCTATAGCCCAAAACTCTGATGTCATCTTCGATTCAGCCTCTCAGTCCGCGCATATCTTTGCTAATTACATGTCTGATGCCTCAGAAAATGGACTACTAGCTACAGCAATTTTGACCTATTCGTTCAGAAATCTACGATCGCTTAATAAAAGCCACGGCGTCAAAGGTCTCAATCTCAATGAATCTTTCGCGTGAGATCGCATGTCTGTCTCAGGCCCTTGATCCGCCCAAATGCAATCTAAACACTTGGAGCCTTATGTTGAATTAACCTAAGGATTTTTAATCTTCACTTCTGTCGTGCCATAATTTGCTCCCCTTCTGCTATAAGGGCCTTGTTACACATAAGCCACAGCCTCTATAATGTAATAGAGCACTCGACTCATTATTTATGCGTGAATGAAGATCCTGATGATAGCACTCCCACTTCCTATAAGTTTTACCTCTGTCTGCTGCTAACAAGGTCCAAACATGCTTTAAGCCTTCATGAGAGCCTCAAGGGTTTAAAAGCATGCTGAACCAGTCTCAGTGGGCCTACTACAGCAATGAGCTGAAATGTGAGATGTTGTCCTTATTTTGATAAAATACAAACTAATGAATGAAAACTGCCCTGAGCTGCTCAAACCTGTATTATCTTGTATAGAATCTAGCAAACAAGTCCGAACTAGCTTTAGCCTTCGTAGAGGCCTCTGCTAGAGCTCCAAAAACACTGAGCCTCCGTGGACTTATGACGATCACAGCTAGCACCCTCAATGTGCCCGCTTGGCGAGCTATATTTTTTTTTATTATTACTTTTCTACTCGCGCCCTGAACGCATCGCAGAGCAAAAACCGGCTAAGGCCTAGAGCACCAAACGTGGACTAGAAGGCCCTACAGTAGCGGGTGAAAAATGGACCTCTAGCCACAAAAAAAAGTTGGCAGCCAGCTGGCACAAGCAGATGGAGTGGCGTATGAGAAAACAAAACACGTTTTGGCCAACGTTTTGCGCCAAATTTAAGCGTTTAAACCAAAATTTTGCCAGACAAATGACATTTTCCCATGTTCCTGGCGTCAAAATCCTTATCACTTTGCCATTTGTGACATTAAGAGCCTCCGCATACTTAGATCTGTATTTTCTAATTAGCCATAATATGCCGGACATAAACCATATTATGGTGGGGTGGGGCGGAACTATAGTACTTCAAAGCGGTTTAAGCCCAAAATATTCTGAAAAAAATACTCAAAAATATCTCCAGACACTGAACCTTAATAATTATCAAAAAATGTTAGCGACCTTTGTAAACAACGATGGACCGCCATATGCAAATGAATCCCTTTCGAGTAGCAAAAATACTTAATAATTCAAAAATTCTGTTAACTACAAAAATGCGTTCACACAAAAAATCTTGAAATTTGCGAATATTGCTTGAGGAGGTGATTCTGCAGGTGAGCCGCATATCAAGCTTCTGGCGCATTTACATCTAACAGGGGGCGCCTATAAATGCTACATAACTGCCTTTTCAGCAAAACCGTAAAGATGCCGATCCGAGCTGAAAAACTTCTATAGCACGGCTTCATTACTCTTGACACAGTCTATAAGTGAATTTATAAATGACAATTGATACATCAAAAATTAGGACGAGCAATTACAATCAGCTTTCAGCAGGCATGATAGGCTATAACATTAACCAATCAGCATCGAAACTTCACTGGTATGTCTTTGGAGACGGACTTTGCAAACAGCCAGTCAAATTCAAAAGATGGCAACTCGGTTGGCGCACGTATTTCGGAAAATCGCAGTGTGTACATCATATAAATTTCATCCGAATCCTTATAATAATATGCATTCATCTCATGCATTGCACTGTTAGTATTCCAAACAACTTTGTCAAGAAGAATTGTTATTTTATCATTATTAAAAAATGCATAGTTATAGTTTTTAATCTTTAAACAGTTTTAAAAATGCCCTACTTTCGAACCTATGTCCCGGATTCCTTGGATCATAAGCACATTCCAAACTTAGTACTTAAAAACTCTTTGGAGTCTATAGGTAAATAATCCTCCCCCCTCCCCTCCCCCCTCCCAAAACAGTTGACTTTTTTAATATAACATGTGCTTCTATAAATCAACAACATGCACGGACCTTGCGGAATTTACAACCTAGATTGCCTATAACTCCTCAGTCTTTACTCAGATCAAATCAGTATTTTACAGACAATGTGCCAACTGAGACATCTGATTAGAGATGTACAAAAATTGAGTTTGACCAGTTTGGCCAATTTTAGGCGCGCGCCGCTCAATAGCACCTTAAAAACACCATAAAATCACTACAAAATAGATTAATATTTAAATGTTATTACACAATGTATACAGCCAAACATCTGATGTCATTTGACATTCAGAGTCTCTTCATGCTCTGCACACTTTGCTAATACATGTTTTGTGTTCAGAAAATGGACTACTGGTCTGCCATTTTGACCTATTCGATCAGGAAATCTACAGCTATCATAAAACAAGCCGGTTTTATATGCTGTGGAGCTATTTTAGGAAAATCAAGCTACAAGCTCATATAAGTTTCACACTCAATCGCCAAATAACATGCCATTCCTTTCCTGCACTAAGGAGTATCCAAACAATTGGTAAATACAATTTGTCCCTGCTTAAAAAATGCATAGTCTATATTTTTTATCTTTAACGTTTTTATTAAAAATGCTACATTTCGACTAGTCCCTGCGATTTTGATCATAGCAATTCTAACCTGGTGCTACTGAAAATACTCTGTCGGAAGTCTCTAGGTAAATAATTATCCAAAAAAAGTGACTTTTTTACTGCTCAATCAATAGCGTTTCTATAAATCAACAGAACCACATCGGGTTACCTGCAGAAGCACTGGCCTATATTGCTACTAAACTCCTCAGTCTTTACTCAGCATCAATCTCAGTATTATACAGACAGTGTGGCAACATGCACTCTGATGAGATGTACAAAGGTTCGCTGTACAGATAGGCCTTCAGCGGGCTGTTTTTTTGGGAGGGCCGCTCTAGCTTCCTAAAAAACACTTAAAATCACCTAAAAATGCTTATTAACAATGTTAATTACAACAATCGAACCAAACTACTGATGTCATTATGATTCAGCTCTCAGTCTGCTGCCATAACTTTGTAATATACATGGTTGTGTCAGAAAATGCGCACATAATTGCTCTCCCCAGATTTAGGATCATATTTCGTTACAGAAATAACATAACTTATAAAAGCAATGGCGGCAAGCCCCGTCAATCTCAATGTGACATGAAACTATGCCGTACGCATGTCGGTACTCAGGCCCTTTGATCAATGATCTAAACACTTGAGAGGCTTTTGAATAATACCCTAAGTAGATTTAATCCTCCCTTCTGTGTAGCCAATAATTGTACCCTTATAGCCCTATAAAGGGCACTGTACACATAAGCGTATAGACTCTATAATGTTAACTAGACCACTGCCCTCATTTATATTTATGCGTGAATGAAGGATCTAAGATAAACTCCACTTCACTATAAGTTTACCTCATCCCTCGTACTGGTAAACAAGGGATCCAAACTGCCTTTACGCCCTTCTGAAGGCCCCTCAATGGGTTTACATTTAAAAGCAGCTGAACATGTATAACTCAGTGGGCCTAACTACAACACTGAGCTGAAAGCTGAAGATGTCCTTTTTTGTGATAAATACAAAGAAAGGCCTTGTGAGGCCTTGCTGGTCGCAAAAAGGCACCTCAGCTGGCACTTCATGACGTAGCTACGAGAACCTCAATTAAGCCGCTTCCCCCCCCCCCCCCCCCCCACTTGACGGCTATATTTAATATTTATTATTCTTCTTTACCCTCGGACTGAAACGCAGACGGGCCCCAGCAATAGGCCTGTAAGGCCCAGAAGCGATCTAAAACTTGGCAGCTGAAGGTACATTGATAGGACGGTGAAATGACCTCAGCCACAACGCAATGCAGCACCAACTGCGCCTCAAGGGGGACGCAACAGCAACAGCAAAACCCCGTTTTGGTCCTATAACTCTCTAAACACAAAATTTTGCCAGACAAAATGACATTTTCCAAGGCTTCCTTGGGTTCAAAACCCTATCACTTTTAGCCATCTTGGACAAAAATTAAGCTCCCGCCTACTTAGATCTTTTCTAAATTTAGCCCCCTAATATGCTAAAACAGTGTCACTTTTGCCGAAACTAGTCCTATCAAGCGGTTAAGCCCAAAAATCTCGAAAAAAAATCTCAAAAAATTACCTGTGAGAGCCCTGATCATCAATCATCTACATCACAAACACCTCCCTGTCGACTTTTGTATAACAAATGCGCCGCCATATCAGCAAATGAACCCTATCGAGAAAATACAATAATTAATTAAAAATTCTGTACTCTAACATAGCCTTCATCCAAAAAAATGAAACTTTAGAATTTCGGTTCAGACATGGAATTCTGAGGCTGGCCTATCAAGTTTGGCCGCAATTACACCTATAATAGGGGGACCGCCTATAAATGCTACATAACTGTTTACTCTAGCGAACCGCGAAGTAAACCGACTCAAGACTGAAAACTTTGCACGCATCATCTTTGACACAGTCGTATCAAGTAGAATCTTAAGGACGATTTGATACATAAAAAATTATGGATAGCGCCATCTAGGCCATAGGCTGTTCCATGCAGGCATTGATGAAGTGAGGCTTAATCATTAACATATCAGCCATGAAACTTCACTTCGTATGTACTCTTGGCAGGCGACGCTTGCCTAACAGCAAATACATTTTCAAAAGATGTGGCCACTAGGTGCGCTATGTTGTAAAATCGGGTGTATATTCATACAAAATTCAACCTAATGTAAAACAAATGCATTCCCCTCATGCACTCGAGCATGTCCATAACATCTTTGCTAAAATAGAATTGTCAAATTTAAAAATGCATAGGTTATTTGGTAATAATTAAAGGTTATTTAAAAATGCCTACTTTTAGAACTGTAGTCCCTGCGATTGTTGACCATAGCCAATGTCTCCCAAACGGTCCTAAAAATCACATCTGATGCGGAGTCTCTAGGTAAAATAAGATCAAAAAAAAAGTTTACTTTTGTACTACACATGGCTTCTATTAAATCAACAAACACTTCGCCAAGCCTATGGATATGCTGGCCGGAACGCCGCCTATATTAGCTTATAACTCCTCAGTCTCTTACTCAGATTCAACTGTGTAGTATTTTCACAGACTATGTGGCAACTAAGACTACTAGCATGTAGCAGTGTCCAAAGGTTCCTTTTCTCCGTCTGTTATGTTTTGTGCAGAATAGGGCCCACTTTAGGTGTCGCCTCTAGCTTCTAAAAACACATTAAAATCACTAAAATGCTTATATCAATAGTTATTAACACAAGCTATGAGCCAAAACACTCTGAGTCAATTTGATCTAGCTCTCAGTCATGCCATAACTTCTAGTAATTACATGTGCTGTGCTCATGAAAATGGATTACTAGGCGCTTGGTGCTATTTTGACCTATTCGTCAGAAATACGTAGCATTAAAACAAGGCTCTAGACACACAGCACTCTCCTTGCTCACACTAGATGGCCGCCCAGATACAAAGGAATGACATGGTAAGCGAAATGACAGGAGAGCCGCCAGCTTTTAAAGCCTGTATATATATTGATAGATCTAGAAACAAACGTGGTCCAAACTGCTTTAGGCCTTAGTGAGGCCTTCAGCCCTCAGCATCCAGAAAGGCTCTAATAGACTTTTGCTAAACAAAATGGCCGCACCCATATGCAAATGAAACACCTATCGAGCAAAAAAGATACAAAGGCAATGACATGGTGCCAGAATGACATAGAGAGTCTGCGACTCATAGCTTTAAAGCCATGTATTATCTTGATACAATCTAGAAACACAAGGCTCCAAACTTCGCTTTAGGCCTTGTGCAGGCCCTTATTAGCATCGGCGCAAAACGAAGCCTTATCAATTGAATTTGTGCTAACAAGTGCCTAATGGCAGCGCCATACGCCATATAGGCCCAAGATGAATCCCTATCGAGGGAAAATACCTTAATTACATTAAAAATTCTGCTAACTACTTAAACATGCCTTCATCCAAAAAAATTGAAACTGTTGGCATGTGGCTTCAGCGACATGATTCATGAGGTGGCATCAAGAAATATTGGCGCAATATACATTATAGCGCGGGCGCTAAATGATACATAAACTCCGTTTCTCAGCAACGTCAAGTCCGATCGCAAGCTGAAAGTTTGCACCGCATCATCTTTGACACAGTCTATAAGTGAATATTAAGGCACGATTTTGAATACATAAAAAATTATGCGAGAGGCCATAAGGCCAATAGGAGCCTAGTTCAGCAAGGCATTTAAACAGGCCCTACATCTAAAACCAATCAGCACTGAAACTTCACTGGTTGTCTGATGGGATTGCGGACTTTGCAACAGCCAATAAATTATTTCAAAAGATGCTGGACACTAGGTGGGCGCTATTTTGCCGAAAAGAGCCCTCGGGTGTATACTCATACAAAATCAACCTAATGTCAAACAAATGCCTTCCCCTCATGCACTCCGAGTATTCCTAACAACTTTGTAAATAGAATCTAGTATTAAAAAAATGCATAGTTATTTTGATCATTAAAGGCCGTTTAAATTGCCTACTTTTTGAACTTAGTCCACTGGCATTTTTACCATAGCCATTCCCAAATGCCGTCGTCTAAAAATGACTCCTGTGGAGGTCTCTAGCGCTAATAAGCATCAAAAAAAATGTTTATTGTACTCACATAGCGCCCTTATCTATCAAATCAACAAACAATTCGGCCTGGAGATGCACGTCCTAATATTGCTATAACTCCAGTCTTTAACTCAGATCAACTCACTGTGCGCAAAAACTCCCCCCTCCCTCTTCCCCTCTTCTATGACTCTGATGACATGTATACAAAAAGTGAGTGCAGACTTCAGGCCCTTTAAGGGCGCCTCCATATAAGCACCTAAAAACACTATAAAATCACAAACACTTATTACAATGTCTATTACACAGTATATTATTAAACGACCTTCCTGATGTCTCGCCTACTGCATCAACTATAAGTCTACTGCACAAACTTTTTGTAAATTACATTTTGTCGTCAGAAAATGACGGAATACATGCTTCTGATATTTGACCTATTGTCGAGTCTTCAGAAAAACAGCCTCTATAAGGCAAGCCCGCGTCAAAGGTCAATCTCAAATGAAGATCTGAGTGACGCATGTCTGCTCTCAGGCCCTTGCATCCAATAATCCTAAACACTTCGAGGCCCCGTTTTGAATAATACCTAAGGATTTTAATACTACACTTCTGCTGTGCCATAATTGCCCCCTAATGCTTATAAGGGCCCTGCTAACAAAGCCCCACAGCTCTATAATGTAATTAGACCACTGCTGCGAATATCGTATGGTGAATGAAGATCCTGATGATAGACAACTCCCACTTCCTATAGTTTATACCCCTCTGTCTGGTAAACAAGCCACGTCCAAACTGCTTTTAGCCTTCTGATGGCGGCGTGGGGAGGCCTCTCAAAGTGCGTTCAAAAGCAGCCTGAACAGTTGCTCAGTGCGGCTTCTACAGCACTGATCTAAAAGTGAGGATGTTCCTTTGTTCATAGATACAAATGAATGGGGGACCACGCGGTCGCCCTAATGACATGAAAAAAAATGCCTATGCTAGTTAAACCTTTATTATCTTTATAGCATCTAGAAACAAGGCTCCACAACTTGCCTTGTAGCGCCTTGTGAGGCCTTGCTGGTCATAAAGAGCCTCAGTGAGACTCTATGACGTCGCTAGCGACCCTAATGCCCGCACTTAGCGGCATATAATTTTATTATTATTATTATATTATAGGAGTGCCTACTAACACGTAGTGCCAGGAGACCCCTATAGTTTTTGCTAGATATTTTCTTATTATTATTATTTATTAATTATTAGCGGTCTAGCACGTAGTGCCAGGGGGCAGACCTATTGTTCTTTCTAGGATTTTCTTCCATTATTAAATTTTATTATTTCATTATTATTATTAGGGTCCTAGCAGTAGTGCCCAGCGGGACCCTATTGTTTTTGTTAGGATTTTTCTATTATTATATTATTATTATTATTATTATTATTAATTATTATTATCTATTCCCATTAAAGGGTCCCCTAGCCAAGCTACGGGCAAGGGACCCCTATTGTATTTGTTCAGGATTTTTCTTCTTCTTCTTCTTATTAGGCGTCCGTAGCCACGTAGTCGCCGGGACCACTAATTGCTATTTGTTAGGATTCTTTCTTATTATTATTATTATTATTATGGGTCCTAGCATGTAGGCAGGAGAACCCTATCTGTATTTTAGTTAAGGAATTTTAACTTATTATTAGAGGTCCTAGCCCACGTAGTCACCACGATCCTTAAGTGCAGGCGACGAGCTAATATGTAATTTGTTAAAGGGTTTTTCTTCTTCTTCTTCTTCTTCTTATTTCCTTTTTACTCGGCTGAAAACCCGTGTAACCCTAGAGCAAAAACCGTAAGGGCCTAAGACGACACCAAACTTGGACAATGAAGCTACGTAAGCGGAAAATGACTCAGCATCAAAGAATGGAGCACCAACTTGGCCCTCAAGGTGCGCCGCCCTAAGCAAACCAAAACACCATATTATACGGCCCTATACTCATAAAATAAAAATTTTGACACCAGACAAATGACATTTTACCATGTTCCTATGGGGGTCAAAACCTATTACTTTGCCATTTGGGCACCATTAAAGCGCCCACTCTCCGTCCACTTCAGCTCTTTTTAATTAAGCATAATCATCCAAAACCTACATTATTGCGAACTAGTCTTAGGGTTTAAGACCTGAAAATTCATGAAAAAAGAATCTCAAAAATTCTACCAGACGCTGCCATCTACTAATAATGTGCATCAAAAACATGTCCGACTTTTTTGCTAAACAAATGGGCCTCCGCCCATATGCAAATTAACCCTATCGAGAAAATAAATAATTAATTATTCAAAAAATTCCTTGTAACTACTAAAGTCATGCCTCATCGCAAAAAAATTCACCTTCTGGAATTGGTTCAGGACAGCGATTCGTGACGGTGGCCTATCAAGTTTGGCCCATTTACATTATATAGGGGGCGCTAACATATATAAATGCTACATAACATGGTTCTCAGCCAACCGCCTAAGGTCCGCATTCTAGCTGAAACTTTGCCACAGACTTCAACTTTCGATCAAGTCATAAATGTGAATCTTAAAGGACAATTTGAACATTAAAAATTAGGCGACGTATTTAGCCATAGCTTTGCAGCAAGGCATTTGATAGGCTAACATTAAAACCAATCAGCATTGAAACTGCATGTGGATATGTCTTTGGCAGGCACTTGTAACAGCAGTTAAAAAATTTCAAAAGAATTTAGCCACTCAGGTGAGCGACCCTATTTCGGAAAATCTAACGG
>JAMWET010005920.1:70000-162500 GCA_024036415.1 Prochilodus magdalenae | reverse complement strand
AGTCAAAACTGAGACTAAGGGAGGCCGAGATCGAGTCAGGATCTGGACCAGGACATATTGAGTCTAATTAGAGGCCAAGACTTTTAGTCCAGTCTAATTTAAGATCTAGACCAGGACACACTGAGAATCGAGAACACGACTTGGTTGTCGAGCCTGGATCTATATCTAGATCAGGACCCAACAGATCAGTCTGATTTGAAACCAAGACTTTTAGTAGTTGAGTCTGAGTCAAGATCTAAACCAAGGCACAATGAGTCTGATTTGAAACCAAGAGTTTTACTGGACAAATCTGAGTCATAATCTAGACTAGGACACACTGACTCTGAGGTTAGACCAAGAGTTTTGGTACTTGAGTCTGGGTCAGAACCCGAATTTTAGTGGTCAAGATCTAGACCAGGACACATGAACTATGAATCAAGACCAATACTTTTACATCTAGAGCTGGACACATCAGATCTGGGACTAGGGGGGGGGCCAGATCGAGTCAGGATCTGGACCAGGACATATTGAGTCCGAGGCAAGTCCAATACTTTTGGTAATCGAGTTCAAGTCTAGATCTAGACCGGGACACATTAAGTATGAATCAAGACCAAGACTTTCAGATCTAGAGCTGGACACATCAGATCTGAGACTAAACTGAGACTAAGGGAGGCCGAGATCGAGTCAGGATCTGGACCAGGACACACTGCGTCCGAGGCAAATCCAATACTTTTGTTAGTCGAGTCCAAGTTTAGATCTAGACCAGTACACACTGAGTATGAATCAAGACCAAGACTTTTAGATCTAGAGCTGGACACATCAGATCTGAGACAAAACTGAGACTAAGGGAGGCCAAGATCAAGTTAGGATCTGGACCAGGACACATTGACTCTAATTAGAGGTCAAAACTTTTAGTCCAGTCTAATTTAAGATCTAGACTAGGACAAATGAGAATCGAGAACACGACTTGGTTGCCGAGCCAGGGTCTATATCTAGATCAGGACCCAACAGATCAGTCCGAAATGAAACCAAGACTTTTAGTAGTTGAGTCTGAGTCAAGATCTAGACTAGGACACACTGACTCTGAGGTTAGACCAAGAGTTTTGGTACTTGAGTCTGGGTCAGAACCCGAATTTTAGTGGTCAAAATCTAGACCAGGACACATGAACTATGAATCAAGACCAAGAATTTTAGTTCTAGAGCTGGACACATCAGTCAGGATCTGGACCAGGACACATTGACTCTAATTAGAGGTCAAAACTTTTAATCCAGTCTAATTTTAAGATCTAGACCAGGACACATCAAGTCTGAGTCAAGAGTGAGACCAGAAGTGGCTGAGACTGAGTCAAGATCTAGACCAGGACACATTGAGTCTGAGTCAAGACCAAGACTTTTAGTAGTCCGGTCTGTGTCAAGATCTAGACCAGGCCACACAGAGTCCGAGTCAGAACCAGAATTTTAGTAGTCATATCTGAGTCAAAATCTACAGCAGGACACATTAAGTCAAGATCTAGACGAGGACAGATCGAGTCTGAGTCAAGAGTGAGACCAGAAGTGGCTGAGACTGAGTCAAGACCTAGACCAGGACACAGAGTCTGAGCCAAGTCCAATACTTTTGGTAGTCGAGTCCAAGTTTAGATCTAGCCCAGGACACATTGAGTATTAGTCAAGACCAAGACTTTTAGTAGTCCGGTGTGTGTCAAGATCTAGACCAGGCCGAGTCCGAGTCAGAACCAGAACTTTAGTTGTCAAATCTGAGTCACAATCTAGATCAGGATACATCAAGTCAAGATCTAGACCAGGACAGATCGAGTCTGAGTCAAGAGTGAGAGCATGAGTGGCTGAGACTGAGTCAAGACCTAGACCAGGACACAGAGTCTGAGCCAAGTCCAATACTTTTGGTAGTCGAGTCCAAGTTTAGATCTAGCCCAGGACACGTTGAGTATTAGTCAAGACCAAGACTTTTAGATCTAGACCTGGACACATCAGATCTGAGTCAAAACTGAGACAAAGGGAGGCCGAGATCGAGTCAGGATCTGGACCAGGACACATTGACTCTAATTAGAGGTCAAAACTTTTAATCCAGTCTAATTTTAAGATCTAGACCAGGACACATCAAGTCTGAGTCAAGAGTGAGACCAGAAGTGGCTGAGACTGAGTCAAGATCTAGACCAGGACACACTGAGTCTGAGGCAAGTACAATACTTTTGGTAGTCGAGTCCAAGTCTAGATCCAGACCAGGACACATTAAGTATGAATCAAGACCAAGACTTTTAGTAGTCCGGTCTGTGTCAAGATCTAGACCAGGCCACACAGAGTCCGAGTCAGAACCAGAATTTTAGTTGTCAAATCTGAGTCAAAATCTAGATCAGGACACATCAAGTCAAGATCTAGACCAGGACACACTGTCTGAGGCAAGTCCAATACTTTTGGTAGTCGAGTCCAAGTTTAGATCTAGCCCAGGACACATTGAGTATTAGTCAAGACCAAGACTTTTAGATCTAGACCTGGACACATCAGATCTGAGTCAAAACTGAGACAAAGGGAGGCCAAGATCGAGTCAGGATCTGGACCAGGACACGTTGTGTCTAATTAGAGGCCAAGACTTTTAGTCCAGTCTAATTTAAGATCTAGACCAGGACACACTGAGAATCGAGAACACGACTTGGTTGTCGAGCCTGGATCTATATCTAGACGGACGGATGAGTCTGAATCAAAACCAAGACTTTTAGTAGTTGTGTCACATCTCAGACTGCTGTTGCCCCTCCCTGCCCACAGAGGTCGCCCTCACCTGAGTTCTAGTCCTGGGTTTCCCACCTGATTGCAATCAGAGGCCATTTTGTGTCTTTAAAACCTCCATGTTGGCCTTTGTTCGGTGTAAAGTCTTGTTTGGTGTTTCCTGCAATTCTGAACCGGTAGTTTGTATGTATTGCGGTTCCTGGTTTTGTACCCCTGCTTTGTTTATGGTTTTCGGCTTTGGTATCTCGGTTTTGGCTGCATTCTTGTTTGTTTATCATTGGACGGATTTTCTGATATCGGACCTGGACTGTTTTTGGATTTTGAATATTTGCCAATTAAAACCTGCACTTAACTCCTCACCTCGGTTGTGGATCTGATCTGTGACAAGTTGAGTCTGAGTCAAGATCTAAACCAGGGCACAATGAGTCTGATTTGAGACCAGTATTACCATAGTTACCATAGCATACCATAGTAGGTCATAGTAGACTTATTGCTCATGATACTGTAACCATAGTTACAATACACTACCATAATAAAATCATGGTGGAATCACAGTATTACCATAGTTACCATAGCATACCCTAGTGGTTCATGCTAGTCTCATTGCTGGTGATACTGTAACCATAGTTACAATACACTACCATAATAAAATCATGGTGGAATCACAGTATTACCATAGTTACCATAGCATATCATAGTAGTTCATTGCTGGTGATACTGTAGCCATAGTTACAATACACTACCATAATAAAATCATGGTGGAATCACAGTATTACCATAGTTACCATAGCATGCCATAGTAGGTCATAGTAGACTTATTGCTGATGATACTGTAACCATAGTTACAATACACTACCATAATAAAATTATGGTGGAATCACAGTATTACCATAGTTACCACAGAATACCATAGTAAGTCATAGTAGACTCATTGCTGATGATACTGTAACCATAGTTACGATACACTACCATAATAAAATCATAGTGGAATCACAGTATTACCATAGTTACCATAGCATACCATAGTAGATTTTGAATATTTGCCAATTAAAACCTGCACTTAACTCCTCACCTCGGTTGTGGATCCGATCTGTGACAAGTTGAGTCTGAGTCAAGATCTAAACCAAGGCACAATGAGTCTGATTTGAGACCAAGAGTTTTACTGGACAAATCCGAGTCAAGATCTAGACTAGGACACACTGACTCTGAGGTTAGACAAAGAGTTTTGGTACTTGAGTCTGGGTCAGAACCCGAATTTTAGTGGTCAAAATCTAGACCAGGACACATAAACATCAGATCCAAGACTAAGGGGGGCCCAGATCGAGTCAGGATCTGGACCAGGACATATTGAGTCTAATTAGAGGCCAAGACTTTTAGTCCAGTCTAACTTAATATGTAGACCAGGACACACTGAGTCAGAGGCAAGTCCAAAATATTTTTGGTAGTCGAGTCCAAGTCTAGATCTAGACCAGGACACATTGAGTATGAGTCCGGTCTGAGTCAAGATCTAAACCAGGCCACACAGAGTCTGAGTCAGAACCAGAATTTTAGTAGTCAAATCTGAGTCAAAATCTAGAGCAGGACACATCAAGTCAAGATCTAGACCTGGACAGATCAAGTCTGAGTCAAGAGTGAGAGCATGAGTGGCTGAGACTGAGTCAAGATCTAGACCAGGACACACTGAGTCTGAGGCAAGTCCAATACTTTTGGTAGTCGAGTCCAAGTTTAGATCTAGACCAGTACACACTGAGTATGAGTCAAGACCAAGACTTTTAGATCTAGAGCTGGACACATCAGATCTGAGACAAAACTGAGACTATAGGAAGACCGAGATCGAGTCAGGATCTGAACCAGGACACATTAACTCTAATTAGAGGTCAAAACTTTTAGTCCAGTCTAATTAAAGATCTAGACCAGGACACATCAAGTCTGAGTCAAGAGTGAGACCAGAAGTGGCTGAGACTGAGTCAAGATCTAGACCAGGACACACTGAGTCCGAGGCAAGTCCAATACTTTTGGTAGCCGAGTCCAAGTCTAGATCTAGACCAGGACACATTGAGTATGAGTCAAGACCAAGACGTTTAGTAGTCCGGTCTGAGTCAAGATCTAAACCAGGCCACACAGAGTCCAAGCCAAGTCCAATACTTTTGCTAGTCGAGTCTAAGTCTAGATCTAGACCAGGACACAGTAAGTCTGAGTCAAGACCAAGACTTTTAGACCAGGCCACACAGAGTCCGAGTCAGAACCAGAATTTTCGTAGTCAAATCTGAGTCAAAATCTAGAGCAGGACACATCAAGTGAAGATCTAGACCAGGACAGATCGAGTCTCAGTCAAGAGTGAGACCAGAAGTGGCTGAGACTGAGTCAAAAGCTAGACCAGGACAGATCGAGTCTGAGTCAAGACTAGCACACTCTGAGTCCAGGAGAGGACAGTGATCAGCCTAATGTACTGCTATATGGTTCTAATTACATCCCAGTACTAAGGTCAAAGGTCCCAGAGTATCCGGGTCTCTCGTGTTGAAGTTGGAGTGATGTTCACTTGAAAGTGGGAAACTTCCTACAGGGTCAGCGTTAGCCCTGTAGCTCTGACGCTAGACTTCAGACTCCAGGCAGGTCTCAGCTGATCCACCACATCCGGGGTTTCCAAAACATGGCCATAATGAATAGCCCAGTTGTGGGCTGCGCCTGGCCTTGCTGAGGTTCCATCCCGGCTGCGGAAGACCCGGCAGCTTGTTTTCCGCCAGCTCGTCTCTCAGGAGCCATACCTGATGCCTTTTCATGCTTCTCTCTCCTCCGTCAGTGAAATATGACACTGTCTCACAGCATTTGGTAGCATATAATAGGCCATTTGTGAGCGTTAGGTGCGGGCGAGTGGGAGAAGGGCTGACGTGCCTGTCAGGAACCGCACAAGCAGTGTGGGAAATGCCTGACAGGTAATTGAATGAGTCTGATGTGGGTTTTCAATTCCATACGAATTCCCTTGATTAAGTGTGTCACACTTTCATGCGGTGATGATGATGGGGTTTAAACGAGCTCTCTCTCTCGCGCTCTCGCGCTCTCTCTCTCGCACATACACTTCAGGCTGTAGTATCTGCACTTTGATATCACTTTAGCCAAAAACCCACAGGCCAGTTCACGGAAGTGTCTGAAGGTAAACGTGAAATCAGAGCACATCTTCCTCATGTGGTGCACCGGTGAGGGGAACGGAGCATCGCTGGCGCTGGGGGTCTTGGCAAAGGTGGTGGGAGGCTGGAATTCAATTTAAGTGAGGCCAATCGTTCTCTGAGAGGCAATTTGTCTTCCGTATTTAACCCATCCTCGAAGAGAAGCCCCCACATACACTCCCCCAGAGCGGTGGGCACCCTAGCCACAGCAACCGGAGAGCAGGCGCCAAGGGACCTTAGTCGGGCATTGAACCAGTGACGGCTGGTCGGCAGCCCACCACTGCCCCCAGAATTATGATATTGCTCTTACAAGTATGAGTCATGATTTAACCGTGGTATATTGTTTTGTCTGAAAAAAAAAACACATCTCTGGCGCTCATGGTCCATTGTTATTTGGTGGGATGCCATGGTGACTATGGTATCCCTACTACTACTACTACTAAACCATGGGGTATCCTCTTATGGTGCCATAACATACCACGGTTTTATATGAATTTAGTTTGGTTACGGTTGGTTAAAGGGAATTATGGTAGTATAGGGTTAGGGTTAGGGTTAGGGTTAGGGTTAGGGTTAGTTTGAATGTAGTTACCATAAGTTACCGTAATATACCATAGTATATGCTAATCATAGTGATTATACACTGCTACGGTAGAACCAGAACCAAAGTACAAATATAGTGACCATAACATATATGGATACACTAACCATAGTTACACTACCATAGTAAAACCATGGCAGAATCTCAGTATTACCATAGTTACCATGGCGTACCCTAGTGGTTCATGCTAGTCTCATTGCTGATGATACTGTAGCCATAGTTACAATACACTACCATAATAAAATCATGGTGAAATCACAGTATTACCATAGCATACCATAGTAGTTCATTGCTGATGATACTGATGATACTGTAGCCATAGTTACCATACACTACCATAATAAAATCATGGTGGAATCACAGTATTACCATAGTTACCATAGCATACCATAGTAGGTCATAGTAGACTTAGCGCTGATGATACTGTAACCATATTTACAATACACTACCATAATAAAATCATGGTGGAATCACAGTATTACCATAGTTACCATAGTAGGTCATAGTAGACTTATTGCTGATGTTACTGTAACCATAGTTACAATACACTACCATAATAAAATCATGGTGGAATCACAGTATTACCATAGTTACCATAGTAGGTCATAGTAGACTTATTGCTGATGTTACTGTAACCATAGTTACAATACACTATCATAATAAAATCATGGTGAAATCACAGTATTACCATAGTTACCATAGCATACCATAGTAGGTCATAGTAGACTTATTGCTGACGTTACTATAACCATAGTTACGATACTCTACCATAATAAAATCATGGTGGAATCACAGTATTACCATAGTTACCATAGCATACCATAGTAGGTCATAGTAGACTTATTGCTGACGTTACTATAACCGTAGTTACAATACACTACCATAATAAAATCATGGTGGAATCACAGTATTACCATAGTTACCACAGCATACCATAGTAGGTCATAGTAGACTTATTGCTGATGATACTGTAACCGTAGTTACAATACACTACCATAATAAAATCATGGTGGAATCACAGTATTACCATAGTTACCATAGTAGGTCATGGTAAATTTATGGTTAACGATACACTAACTCTAGTTACTACACACTACCTTAGTAAAACCATGGCAGAAATTTTAGAAAATGCTTAAAGACATAATTCATAATTGTCACGCTTCCGTTTTTCCCGGCTCCTCCGTTCTCCCGGACTCGATGACGTCAGTTCCACATGCTTGTGACCGTCTAATCTCATTCGCTCTTGGTCACCTGATTACTAGACATTACTAGTCAATTTGTACCGCCATTTAAGCCCCACTCGTTTTGCCGAACCCAGTTTGCAATCCTGAGCGTTTGCTCTGTCTATTCTCATCTCGGTTTTGACCACCTTTGACCTTTGACTACCCCTTTTCCTAATCCCTTTCTGGCTTGACCTCTGCTTTTCACTCCTCTTCTCTTCCTCCCTTCTACCTAGGTTGCCTCCGCTGCTTGTTTACTTGGACCTCTGCGTGTCTCTGACGATTTTGCCCTATGCTGATTTGATATGGATGGTGAACTGAGTGATCTTCTGAGCTGCCCTTTTGGGTGACCAACCCCAGTCTTCCCAGCGGAAGGCGGGACTGCCAGGTCACTATGCCAGGTTCCTAGATTAGGAAATTGGCAATTCTTAAATCTCAAAATTCCACAGCAGTCGAACAAACGCTGTAGATTATCCGTAGATTATTCTGGCCTTTGCACAGGTGAAGTTGCATGAGCGCTTTCAGGTAGGAAGAATTTCAGAATTCCACATCGGAAAAGCTCAGCTGTTTGTGGGATATGCCACTACCGGCTACGGCACTACCAGCTACGGCACTACCAGCTACGGCACTACCAGCTACGGCACTACCAGCTACGGCACTACCGGCTACGGCACTACCGGCTACAGCACTACCAGCTACGGCACTACCGGCTACAGCACTACCGGCTACAGCACTACCGGCTACGGCACTACCGGCTACAGCACTACCAGCTACGGCACTACCAGCTACGGCACTACCAGCTATGGCACTACCAGCTACGGCACTACCGGCTACAGCACTACCAGCTACGGCACTACCGGCTACAGCACTACCGGCTACGGCACTACCGGCTACGGCACTACTGGCTACGGCACTACCAGCTACGGCACTACTGGCTACAGCACTACCGGTTATGGCACTACCAGCTACAGCACTACTGGCTACAGCACTACCGGCTACGGCACTACCGGCTACGGCACTACCGGCTACGGCACTACCGGCTACGGCACTACCAGCTACGGCACTACCGGCTACAGCACTACTGGCTACGGCACTACCGGCTACGGCACTACCAGCTACGGCACTACCGGCTACAGCACTACTGGCTACGGCACTACCAGCTACGGCACTACCGGCTACGGCACTACCAGCTACGGCACTACCGGCTACAGCACTACTGGCTACGGCACTACTGGCTACAGCACTACCGGTTACGGCACTACCAGCTACAGCACTACCGGCTACAGCACTACCGGCTACGGCACTACCGGCTACGGCACTACCGGCTACGGCACTACCAGCTACAGCACTACCGGCTATGGCACTACCAGCTACAGCACTACCGGCTACGGCACTACCAGCGATGGCACTACCAGCTATGGCACTACTGCTAAGCATTGCGCAGCACTGTTGTTATCATGGCTCATATTTGTCACCATATTCCATCGCTAATAACAATAACTTCATTCCTGGTCTATTCCCAGGGATGTTCCCGGTCCCGGTGTGCAGTCCTTGTATCCTTCTTTATTCCGTTGTTTTCCCTCTCTCTCTCTCTCTCTCTCTCTCTCTCTCTCTCTCTCTTTCCGGCTGCGATGGTGGACCTCGGTTTGTTTTTGATGATGGTTATGTCGTAGCGGAACCTGATGGAGCTTTTAGCACCGTAATCCTCTTAAACAAAATTCAATTTGGGGAGAAGCGGAGGAGTATTTAAAGACAGCGTCTCCCCCTTCACTACAAAGCCCCCGTAATCACCCCCTCTTCCTCTCCGCCGCTCAGCCTCGGCACCGCAGCCTCCGAGCCACTGCGTGGAGGACAGCTTCACTCGCTCGCCCCTGTTTTATCCAGGCTCGTACTCCCAGAGACCTTAGATGGGTGTGAAGATGGAGCTGTCATCACTCTTGGTTAGAGCGTAACCTGATTGGCTGTTACAAGGCTAATCAAAGCAGAGAGGTCCGTCTGCAAACAGCAACTGGGCTACAAGGTCTGACTGATTAGATGGGAGACTCACACTTTGGAAGACGTATCTGTTCAAACCTGAAATTCTTAGTTTTAAAACTCACTCTAGTCTCAATCCAGCCACCTGAGAAGCTCACGCTAGTCTCAATCCAGCCACCTGAGAAGCTCACGCTAGTCTCAATCCAGCCACCTGAGAAGCTCACTCTAGTCTCAATCCAGCCACCTGAGAAGCTCACTCTAGCCGCAATCCAACCACCTGAGAAACTCACTCTAGTCTCAATCCAGCCACCTGAGAAGCTCACTCTAGCCGCAATCCAACCACCTGAGAAGCTCACTCTAGCCTCAATCCAGCCACCTGAGAAGCTCACTCTAGTCTTAATCCAGCCACCTGAGAAGCTCACTCTAGCCTCAATCCAACCACCTGAGAAGCTCACTCTAGTCTCAATCCAGCCACCTGAGAAGCTCACTCTAGTCTCAATCCAGCCACCTGAGAAGCTCACTCTAGTCTCAATCCAGCCACCTGAGAAGTTTACTCTAGTCTCAATCCAGCCACCTGAGAAGCTCACTCTAGTCTCAATCCAGCCACCTGAGAAGCTCACTCTAGTCTCAATCCAACCACCTGAGAAGCTCACTCTAGTCTCAATCCAGCCACCTGAGAAGCTCACTCTAGTCTCAATCCAGCCACCTGAGAAGCTCACTCTAGTCTCAATCCAGCCACCTGAGAAGCTCACTCTAGCCTCAATCCAACCACCTGAGAAGCTCACTCTAGTCTCAATCCAGCCACCTGAGAAGTTTACTCTAGTCTCAATCCAGCCACCTGAGAAGCTCACTCTAGTCTCAATCCAGCCACCTGAGAAGCTCACTCTAGCCTCAATCCAACCACCTGAGAAGCTCACTCTAGTCTCAATCCAACCACCTGAGAAGCTCACTCTAGTCTCAATCCAGCCACCTGAGAAGCTCACTCTAGCCTCAATCCAGCCACCTGAGAAGCTCACTCTAATCTCAATCCAGCCACCTGAGAAACTCACTCTAGTCTTAATCCAACCACATGAGAAGCTCACTCTAGTCTCAATCCAACCACCCGAGAAGCTCACTCTAGTCTCAATCTAGCCACCTGAAAAATTAAATCCAGCCTTAATCCAGTCATCTCAGAATATCACTCTAGCCTCAATCCAGTCATCTCAGATTCTCACTCTAGTCTTAATCCAGCCACCTGAGAAGCTCACTCTAGTCTCAACTTTAGTCTCAATCCAGGCACCTGAGAAACTCACTCTAGTCTTAATCCAGCCACCTGAGAAGCTCACTCTAGTCTCCATCCAGCCATCTGAGAAGCTCAATCCAGTCTTAATCCAGCCACCTGAGAAGCTAACTCTAGTCTAAACTCTAGTCTCAATCCATCCACCTGAGAAGATCACTCTAGTCTCAATCCAGTGACCTGAGAAGCTCACTCTAGTCTTAATCCAGCCACCTGAGAAACTCACTCTAGTCTCAATCCAGCCACCTGAGAAGCCCACTCTAGTCTCAATCCTGCCACTTTAGAAGCTCACTCTAGTCTCAATCCTCTAGCCTTAATCCAACCACCTGAGAAGCTCACTCTAGTCTTAATCCAGCCACCTGAGAAGCTCACTCTAGTCTCCATTCAGCCACCTGAGAAGCTCACTCTAGCCTCAATCCAGCCACTTTAGAAGCTCACTCTAGTCTCAATCCTCTAGCCTTAATCCAGCCACCAGAGAAGCCCACGCTGGTCTCACTTCAGATAGTTGAAAATCTCACCCCTGCCACCGAATAATATCGCTCCAGTGTCTTTCTGGAGTCTGGCCTCAGTCCAGCCATTTGAAAATCTCACTCCAGCTTCTTCACACTCTGGTCACCACCCGCGGATCTAACTCCAGTCTGACTCCAGCCACCTGAGGATCTTACAGTAGTCTCAGTCCAGCCAGCTGAGACTCTAACTCCACCACCGACCCCTCAGAGGCCACTGCATTAAAAACCCGGCGTGCTTCTGTAATGGATATCACCACACGGGTTCAGGAATACTTGGACTGGCCGCTTGTCAATGAACACCGCTGGCTGCCGCGACTGTGCACAGTGGAAGCCATACGTCAGCAACGACAGACACACTGCCGGAGCTGGAGCTCCTCTGAAATGAACAGATGCTCAGTGGAGGTGTGTGTTGTGGTCTGACGATTTGACCCTTCAGGAGGCAGTGCTTTTATTAGCATTCCACACACTGTCCCAACTTTTTGGGAATGTGGTATGTACATACCAGGAGCTCCAGGAGCTTCAGGAGCTTTAGGAATTTCCTGGAGTAAACAGTGTCACACTGGGCCTTGGCAACGTTTGGCTACACATTACCGCGAGAGGAAGCTGGAGCTGCGTGTTGTGTTTTGTGGACGGGACACCAGGGGAAAAACAAGTCTTGCGGGACGGGGCAGGCGGTGCCCAGGCACGTACCCTGAAGCTTATCTGTCCCACCGTGACCAGAGCGGCTGCGCCAGAGTTTATCTTGGTCACAGCATCCACAATGCACCACGGTGAATCATGCAAATCGAGCTTATCCGCTTATCCACAGCAACAATGAGAGAGCACAAATCAAAATATCCAAACCGCGTCCGCAGGCCGAGCGAGGGGGCGCTGGGGGAACAGAGCGCGGTCTGTGTGCGTGTGCGGAAAACAACATCGCATCATCGGGGGGATACATGCCGGGCCAGTGGTCCGCATCTTATTTATCCAGACCTTCACTTCGACCTTGACTTTGGCCAAAGGCTGTTAATCAGTACCTGATAACTGATACTGTCTATGAAGAACCATTATTCAGTGTATTTCTATTATTATTATTATTATTATTATTAATAATAATATTAATAATAACCATGCCATGTGTTTTCTGAGGAGACTGTGGGATTAATGTGCAGCTTAAACCTGCTATGATGTTGCAGGCTGTTGCTATAGTGTTCCAAGTTGTTGCTGGGGTGTTGCTATATGGTGGCTATGGTATCCCAGGGGGTTGCTAGGTGGTGGCTATGGTATCCCAGGGGGTTGCTAGTTGGTGGCTATGGTACCCCAGGGGTTGCTGGGGTGTGGCTAGATGGTGGCTATGGTATCCCAGGTGGTCGCTGGGGTGTGTGGCTTGATGTTGGCTATGGTATCCGATGTGGTCGCTGGGGTATTGCTAGGTGGTGGCTATGGTATTCCCAGGTGGTTGCTGGGGCTATGGTATCCCAGGTGGTTGCTGGGGTGTTGCTAGGTGGTGGCTATGGTATCCCAGGCGGTCGCTGGGGTGTTGCTAGGTGGTGGCTATGGTATCCAAGGTGGTTGCTGGGGCTATGGTATCCCAGGTGGTTGCTGGGGTGTTGCTGGATGGTGACTATGGTATCCCAGGTGGTTGCTGGGGTGTTGCTAGATGGTGGCTATGGTATCCCAGGAGGTTGCTGGGGTGTTGCAAGGTGGTGGCTATGGTATCCCAGGGGGTTGCTAGTTGGTGGCTATGGTACCCCAGGGGTTGCTGGGGTGTGGCTAGATGGTGGCTATGGTATCCCAGGTGGTCGCTGGGGTGTGTGGCTTGATGGTGGCTATGGTATCCGATGTGGTCGCTGGGGTATTGCTAGGTGGTGGCTATGGTATCCCAGGGGGTTGCTAGTTGGTGGCTATGGTATCCCAGGGGGATGCTGGGGTGTTGCTAGGTGGTGGCTATGGTATTCCCAGGTGGTCGCTGGGGTGTGTGGCTTGATGGTGGCTATGGTATCCGATGTGGTCGCTGAGGTGTTGCTAGGTGGTGGCTATGATATTCCCAGGTGGTTGCTGGGGCTATGGTATCCCAGGTGGTTGCTGGGGTGTTGCTAGGTGGTGGCTATGGTATCCCAGGTGGTCGCTGGGGTGTTGCTAGGTGGTGGCTATGGTATCCCAGGTGGTTGCTGGGGCTATGGTATCCCAGGTGGTTGCTGGGGTGTTGCTGGATGGTGACTATGGTATCCCAGGTGGTTGCTGGGGTGTTGCTGGATGGTGACTATGGTATCCCAGGGGGTTGCTGGGGTGTTGCTAGATGGTGGCTATGGTATCCCAGGAGGTTGCTGGGGTGTTGCAAGGTGGTGGCTATGGTATTCCAGGGGGTCGCTGGGGTGTTGCTAGTTGGTGGCTATGGTATTCCCAGGTGGTTGTTGGGGCTATGGTATCCCAGGTGGTTGCTGGGGTGTTGCTAGATGGTGACTATGGTATCCCTGGAGGTTGCTAGGGTGTTGCTAGGTGGTGACTATGGTATCCCAGGTGGTCGCTGGGGTGTTGCTAGGTGGTGGCTATGGTATCCAAGGTGGTTGCTGGGGTGTTGCTAGGTGGTGGCTATGGTATCCAAGGTGGTCGCTGGGGTGTTGCTAGGTGGTGGCTATGGTACCCCAGGGGGTTGCTGGGGTGTTGCTAGATGGTGACTATGGTATCCCAGGTGGTCGCTGGGGTGTTGCTAGGTGGTGGCTATGGTATTCCCAGGGGGATGCTAGTGTGTTGCTAGGTGGTGGCTATGGTACCCCAGGGGTTTGCTGGGGTGTGGCTAGATGTTGGAGATAGTATCAGTTGTGGTTGCTGGGGTGTTGCTAGATGGTGACCATGGTATCCCAGGTGTTCGCTGGGGTGTTGCTAGGTGGTGGCTATGGTATTCCCAGGTGGTTGCTGGGGTGTTTCTAGGTGGTGGCTATAGTATTCCCAGGTGGTTGCTGGGGTGTTGCTAGGTGGTGGCTATGGTATCCCTGGTGGTTGCTAGGGTGTTGCTGGGTGGTGACCATGGTTTCCCAGGTGGTTGCCGGGGTGTTGCTAGTTGGTGGCTATGGTATCCCAGGTGGTTGCTGGGGTGTTGCTAGGTGGTGGCTATGGTATCCAAGGTGGTTGCTGGGGTGTTGCTAGGTGGTGGCTATGGTATCCCAGGGAGTCGCTGGGGTTTTGCTAGGTGGTGGCTATGGTATCCCAGGGGGTCACTGGGGTGTTGCTAGGTGGTGGCTATTGTATTTCAAGTGGTTGTTGGACTTTTGCTACATGGCATCTGTGGTATTCCAGATGGTTGCTAGTGTGTTGCCAGGTGGTTGATATTGTATTACAGGCAGTTGCTATGGTATTCCAGTTGGTTGCTTGGGTTTTACTAGATGGTAGCTTTGGTATACCTAGGTGGCTGCTGGGGTTTCGCTCGATGATGTCTATAATATCCCAGGTGGTGCAGGCCACTCCATTCTTTGGAACTCTCAAGGATGCACCTCCAACCAGTTATAGACAGCATGGGCCCGATGGCGAGGTGCCTTACCTGCGGGAATATTCCATCATTGTTGGGGTACACTGCGTTCATGAAGGGCATCGGCCAATGACGTTTCTAGCTGGACCCAATACATGCCATAAGAACCCAACTTGTACAGGTGTGGGCAATCCCAAGTGGCCCCCTGAGGTAACACCACTTCATAATGAAATTGCATACTGCAATCACATGACTTGGTATAGTAATGTATAAGTCATTCCACCTGGTTCCGGGGGGAAAACAGCTGCTGCACCCTGCTGGTGAAAATTGGTAGTGTTAACCAAGCTTTTCTGGGACCCCTCAGCAGTGGAACCATTGTGCAGTCTTCGACACGGTGCATCACTCTACTCTCCGATCGAGGCTCCATGAGTTGGGCACTGTTGGTTCTACACTGGACTGGCTCACCTCTCATGACTTCCTTAGCTTCGTTTATCACTTAAGGGGTCCCTCAGGGTTCAGTCCTCGGCCCCCCACTCTTCATCACTTCCATGCTTGTAGGACAGATACTATGACTGGGGATCGGGGATGGGATTGGGCCATACTCATCTCAGGACCAAATTTACAATATAGCCATAGTCTATCTATTCCTCTGACTATTCCTCTATCTATTCTCCTTCCAGTCATTAGCACTTCCTCACATTCTCGCTCGTGTACTCGCAATCACAACCACGTAACACCTGGCTTCCTGCGAAGTACCACACCCTACTTCTCCTCACTTACGAAGCTCTTTACAACCATGCTCCTTCCTCCTAGTCTGATCTTCCCCCTCCTTATAAACCCAGCTGTACTCTCTACAGTTGAAATGCTACAGTTGACATGCTAACCATTCTTACATCCAGTCTTCAAGGTTCTGCCGTTCTTTAGGCGGGTTCCCTTTAGTTCTCTCTGGCACTCCGTATTTAGAAGAGATCTCAGGACCCAGATGAAACATCGTCAGAGCTTCGGCTTGGTTTAATGCAGCACGGCTGTTAAAGAGTCATGTTGTTAGCAGGAGATTGAAAGGCTGAAATGGGATGTTTTGCCTCGGAGGCACGGGATTTTGAGATGTACGACACGATTTGCCCGGAAACGTTAGTCTGCAAGTCAACAGGGTGCTCTGATGAAACCTCGCTGAAACTCCAGAGTCTAACTGGCCAGACTCAACCAGGCGCAATCAAAGACACATAAACACACACTTAGCTGGAAGTGGAACTCATGAATCGATCCACTGGCTAACTGGACTCAGCTGCTAGCATTCTGTGGAAGCTAAAGGTTCCCTAAGGGAGCTAATTGGATGTCAGCTCCACCCGGGTGGATAAAGCTTATGTTCGGTGGCTGCGTCCAGCTACAGTTGGCGAAAACCTGCAGGTATGTGCTGACCACTTTGTGTTTGATACGAAGGTCAGCTTCTTATTCTTCAGCTCCTTGCTTAAACTTTCTAGATCCACCTTAAATGATCCAGCATCCTGGAATCTTTGGTTGCACATCTAGCTTCTTGTTTGAACTGCCCTGTTCCACCTTAAATGTTGGTGTAGCAGTTATACTGTGGTACTTCAGGCTACCTGTCCATCTTCTTATTCAAACTTCCTAGTTCCACCTTAAATGATCCAGCAGTTAAATCCTGGAATCCAGCTTCTTGTTTGAACTGCCCTGTTCCACCTTAAATGGTGTAGCAGTTACATTCTGGTGCCTGAGGCTATTTGTCCAGCTTCTGTTTTGACTTTCCCTGTTCCACCTTAAATGGTGCAGCAGGTCCACTGTGGTTCCTCAGGCGAGTTGTCCATGTTCTTTATTGTACTTCCCAGTTCCACCTTAAATGGTGCAGTAGCTAACAACTGAGATGATATACTAACAGAGATATAATGTTCTAGAAAGTTCTTGGTGCTAAGCACTAGCTAACGCTAACAACTGAGGTGATATATTGAGAGACGTAATGTTCTAGATAGCTGAAAAGATGTTTTAAAAAAGATATTATAGGTAGTCCTTGACATTTAGCACTAGCTAATGCTAACATATGAGGTAGTATACTAACAGAGATGTAATGTTCTGGAAAGTTCTTGGTGTTCAGCACTAGTTAACGCTAAACGCTATGGTAATACATTAACAGAGACGTAGTGTTCTAGATAGCTGAAAAGATGTTTTGAAAAAGATATTATAGATATTCTTTAGCATTTGGCACTAGCTAATGCTAACATATGAGGTAATATACTAACAGAGATGTAATGTTGTAGAAAGTTCTTGGTCCTTAGCGCTAGTTAACACTAAATGCTAAGGTAATACATTAACAGAGATGTAAGGTTCTTGATAGCTGAAAAGATGTTTTAATAAAGATATAGATAGTCTTTGTCATTTAGCACTAGCTAACGCTAACATATGAGGTAGTATACTAACAGAGATGTAATGTTCTGGAAAGTTCTTGGTGATTAGCGCTAGTTAACGCTAAACGCTATGCTAATACATTAACAGAAATGTAAGGTTCTAGATAGCTGAAAAGATGTTTAAAAATATATATTTTACAGATAGTCCTTGGCGTTAAGCACTAGCTAATGCTAACATATGAGGTAATAAACTAACAGAGTATGTAATGTTCTGGAAAGTTCTTGGTGCTTAGCACTAGTTAGCGCTAAACGCTAAGGTCATACATTAACAGAGATGTAAGGTTCTAGGTTCTAGTTTTTGATGTAAGTGCCAGCAACCAACAGTGTCAACAACGTTCTTTAAGCATTTGACAATCCTTCAAAGTGCTAATGTGTTACCGCCCCCTCCTGGCCTGGCATGTTCATGTGGGCGTTTATGAGTCATTAGCGTTTTCGTGTGGACATGTGGGGGACATGTCTTTCCAGACGCTGCTGCAGTAAATGAAGAACACTCGGCCCTAAAAGGTGCAGACCTGGTAGGGGGGGCGGCTGCTGGGGGTCCGCTCACCCTTGGCCGGGCGGCTTGAGCGAGGTTGCTTCAGTTATGACGCATTCTTTCAATACCCAGCTCCAGACCCAAAGCCGAACGTGGCATCCCCGACGTTCCAGCATGTGGGACAAATGAGCTTTTTCTTCCTCGGCTGCTCCAGTCACACATTCCGACTCAGTCGGGTGAGTAATTGCATTGCCATCATCTGCGCTGCTGATGACGGTGATTTCTGGGCTATCGACCCCCGAGGCGATGGAATTGACCCCCGCAGAGCTGCTGCTGGTGGTGCTGATATACACTCGTTTTTTTTTTCCGTTTTTCCGAACAGGCTTATTCCGCCCAGAGTGTAAGCTGATTAATTTAAACTGCCAGCGATTCCAAGAGTGGCTCATCTGCTGTTTGGTGGTTGCTGAACAGGGCTAATCATGGCCAGGCTGGTGGCTTGATTATAAGCTAATGATGATTCCCAAAGCAGGATTCAGCTTCTGGGAAGCTTTTCACTCATCCCTGTCACTGGACTGACAAAACCTGGAAGGCCTCATGATGGAAACTGCATGGAAGTGTGAACCTCTAAGGGTTATGAAGGCTCTGTTAATGAAATATGCCCATCTATGATTACTGTCAAACAGATTAGAATTCCGAATTACTGTGCCACATTCCCAAAAATCCTTGTGCTGTTATTGGAATACTCTTGGACTCTAGTGCTGCTCACAAGGAACTACAGGAACTGCTCGCAGTGTTGAGGTAGGGGTGGAGGTGGAGTGACACCAGGCCTTCTGAACATGTGACACCAAACCGTTCATCTTGGTGCTGACCACGGTGCCTCCACACACGGATTCGTTGGGCGTCTCCACCAAGACTAAAGCGGGACTCGTCACTGAAGATGACCCAACGCCATTCTGAGTCACTCCATGACAGTCTGGTATGACACCACTGCAGTGCTTGGTGACGGTGACTTGGTGTTAAGGACAGTCGTGGTAACAGGCTGTATACATGCGACATGTAGCCATCCGCCAATGATGCTGGCACTAACCAGATGATAGGATGGAGGGAATCACTACTCGCTGAATGTCCGGAATTGCAGCTGTTGGCTCTCTCTGCTCATGTCCTACAATTTGTCAGTTCCCTGTCTCTGTGGTTCACGTAGGTCTTCCAGATCCTTCTAACCACTACTGCCAAAGCAAGCTATGGGAATATCTACATGACCGGCACGCCGTGCAAAACGTCAGAAAGACCGTCCTGCTTCCCAGAGCCCTACGATGCGACCCCTCCTTCCAAAGGATGCTCCCAACACAAATGCTGTATTGTAGCATCTGCAAAACTCCGGGCAACCTGCGAACACTTTTGACAGATACAACCACTTTTGGAATGTTCTTTTTCCAGCTAGAAGTTTTCCTGTTCTTGTTTCAGGAATTTTTACCCATTTGTCCTTGCAGGACACTTCAGGTTTATTGATATTCTTACCTGTACCACCTGTTGAAGACCTACCCCCAGACTTCCAGTGATGGCAGGGGCCAGGAAGACCAATCCCTGGAATAGTCCAAGGTACATCTTGAGGTCTGTTTTGGAATACTGTAGTTTCTGTCTTGAGCGACTTGGGTCACATGTGCTTCCAGGATTTGCTGATAGTTAACAGGTTCCATCATTACTTATGGCTGTGCAGTGTTTCCTAGGCAACAACCAGGAAGGAGAATAGATCCTTCCCCTATACTTTACAACTGGCCAGGTGTTCCTTTCATCCAAGAATGGAAAGCTAGATGTTCACGTACTTCAGATGTTGACCTTTGCAATGAGGTCTATGAAGATCACCTTTGCGCAAGCAACGCGGTGCACCACTGCTCCATGTCTGAACCTAACCTGAACCCTTCCCTAAGTCCTTTGCTGCCATATAGGGGTTTTGCTTTGCCTTTCTGCCCAGTATACAAGTAGCCCTATCAGAGATTTGTCTTGGTCTTCCAGATCTTACACCGAACTCCACAGTTCCTCTTAACTGCCATGTCTTAACTTTTTGGGCAGTGGAAATGGTTTATCAGCTAATGGTTAGTTAGCGTTAGCACAAGGTTGGAAGAATCTGGAGGTTTTATCGGGTGACAATTCCTAATGAGAATTCCTGATCTGCCAAGCCAGCCCAGTCACTGGTTCGAGCTTGTAATATTCAACATGGCATTTATTTATGGAGAAAGTCCCACTCTGGGAAAGAGTCAGTGATATTGTGGCACTGGTGGGTGAAAGTCCAAACTTGCTCAAGAGATCTGGAAATTCCAGAACAAGCCGGAAAATCCGAGCTCTACGGAGCCAAAAACTACAAGGCATTTATGAGGTTTTTAATTAGTGATTTCCCAGCAATGGTCATTTGACCAGTTTTGAGCATCTTGGTCTTTTCCCATACAGAGAGATAGCAGGCTTGTCGTGGTAAGGCTGGGAATACCTGTAAAGATGGCCACCAAATAAACAGATGTTCCCATAGGCTTATAAATGAGGGGACCAGTCACTGGTCTGAGCATGTTATCCTCAACATGGTGTCAATTCATGAAGAACGTCCCACCATTCAAAGAACAAGACGTCTGTTTGTGGGGAAAGCTGGGAAAGGGTTGGGGATATTGTGGCACTGGTGGGGAAAGTCCAAACTCGCTCTGGAGTTCTGCACAATCCAGAACAAGTCGGAAAATCACCAAACCACTGATGAGGTTTTTAATCAGTGATTTTCCAGAACCGGAAATTTGACCCACGGTTTTGATTGTGGTCTCTCCTCATTCAGAGAGATTGGAGTCTTGTCTTGGCAAGCCTGGGAATAACTGTAAAGATGGCCGCCGAGTGAACAGATGTTGGTGTCCATTTATGTAGATCGTCCTACCTTTCAAAGAAGAAGGACATCTGATTACGCTGCAAGCTGGGAAAGGCTAAGTGGTATTGTGGAATTGGTGGGAAAGGCCCGTCCTCGCTCTGGAGATCTGGAGATCCCAGAACAGGCTGGGAAATCCGGTCTGTATGGAGCCAAACACTACAAACTCTTCATGAGGTTGTTAATAAGTGATTTTCTGGAAACGGTATTTGGACTTTCATTTTTGAGCATCTTGGTCTCTCCACATTCAGAGAGATAGTCAGGAAGTCTCGTCCTGGTAAGGCTGGGAATAATATTAAAGATGGCTGCCGAGTGAACAGATGTTGGTGTTCATTTATGGAGATCGTCCCACCTTTCAAAGAAAAGGACATCTGATTGCGCTGCAACCTGGGAAAGGCTCAGTGGTATTGTGGCACTGGTGGGGAAGGCCCGTCCTCGCTCTGGAGATCCCAGAACAAGCCGGGAAATCCGGTCTGTATGGAGCCAAACACTACAAACTGTTCATGAGGTTGTTAATCAGTGATTTTTCGGTTTTGAGTATCTTGGTCTCTCCACATTCAGAGAGATAGTCAGGCAGTCTCATCCTGGTAAGGCTGGGAATAATATTAAAGATGGCCGCCGAGTGAACAGATGTTGGTGTCCATTTATGGAGATCGTCCTACCTTTCAAAGAAAAGGACATCTGATTGTGCTACAAGCCGGGAAAGGCTCTGTGGTATTGTGGCACTGGTGGGGAAGGCCCGTCCTCGCTCTGGAGATCTGGAGATCCCAGAACAAGTTGGGAAATCCGGTCTGTATGGAGCCAAACACTACAAAATCTTCCTGAGGTTTTTAATCAGTTTTGAGCATCTTGGTCTCTCCACATTCAGAGAGATAGTCAGGCAGTCTTATCCTGGTAAGGCTGGGAACAACATTAAAGATGGCCGCCGAGTGAACAGATGATGGTGTCCATTTATGGAGATCGTCCTACCTTTCAAAGAAAAGGGCATCTGATTGCGCTGCAAGCTGGGAAAGGCTCAGTGGTATTGTGGCACTTGTGGGGAAGACCCGTCCTCGCTCTGGAGATCTGGAGATCCCAGAACAAGCCGGGAAATCCGGTCTGTATGGAGCCAAACACTACAAACTCTTCATGAGGTTGTTAATCAGTGATTTTTCAGTTTTGAGCATCTTGGTCTCTCCACATTCAGAGAGATAGTCAGGCAGTCTCGTCCTGGTAAGGCTGGGAATAATATTAAAGATGGCCGCCAAGTGAACAGATGTTGGTGTCCATTTATGGAGATCGTCCCACCTTTCAAAGAAAAGGACATTTGATTGCGCTGCAAGCTGGGAAAGGCTCAGTGGTATTGTAGCACTGGTGGGGAAGGCCCGTCCTCGCTCTGGAGATCTGGAGATCCCAGAACAAGCTGGGAAATCCAGTCTGTATGGAGAGAACAACACTACAAACTCTTCCTGAGGTTTTTAATCAGTTTTGAGCATCTTGGTCTCTCCACATTCAGAGAGATAGTCAGGCAGTCTCGTCCTGGTAAGGCTGGGAATAATATTAAAGATGGCCGCCAAGTGAACAGATGTTCCCATAGGCTCTTTTCCTTTGCATACAACTCCACCTTATGCTGTGCTATGATAAGTTTAGTATTCCCATACTGTCCCTTCCCTGCTTTAGCCTTAAAACTTGACAATTGACAGCCTAATTATTTCTCCTTATTCTTCTCCCCCCTCTCTCTGCTCTCTCTATTCTTCATGGAGCCTGCCTTCAGGGATCAATTTCGCTGCACAAATGACTGCGTGGAGACAGTATGATGTAGGGCGCAATAACTATCACCATATGTATGTATGAAGCATGGCCTGTAGTGGCGGCGCGTAAGCTACTTGATATTCAGTGTTGTCACATACACGCGCAAAACGGATCCGTCGCCCAGGCACCCATTCGTTTCGTCCGGCAGTGATTCTCGCTTGGGGTGCGCTACATATGGGCTCGGAGATTCAATTAGCAAACGCTCCTCGCCAGTCTTTTCCTCGCCTCTCTTCGTTAAGATGCCTTATGGAAATGTTGGTCACATTTGCGATCAATTAACATTCATGAATTATTGAAACTTGAAGAAGAGCCTCGCAATGCCAAAGAGGTCCTGCACACACCGGCACTAGAAGTAGACGATGATGAGATGAGGAGGACATGCAGAAAGAAAAGGTGGCTGAGCAGAGATGGGGAGAAAGAGAGGAGGAAAATGAGGGAAAGAGATTGAAAGGAAACGAGCGTAGGAAATGAAAAGAAAGATGAGGTCCTGGAGAGTGGGAAACTGAAGCCATTTGATGACATTTTTTTGGAGCCAGGTTTAAGCTGATATTTTTTGGGGTTTTTTTTTATTCCTCATATAACACCAGCAGGCTTCCCAAAGCCCCTCATAACCAAACCAAACCCCCTTGTAACCATACCTTCATGCTTCCCAAACCCCCTTATAGCCAAATCTCCATGCTCCCCAAACTCCTTTATAACCAAACTTCCATGCTTCCCAAAGCCCCTTATAACCAAACTCCCATGCTTCCCAAACCCCCTTATAGCTAAACCCCCGTATAACCAAAATTTCATGCTTCCCAAATCCCCTAATAACCAAATTCCATGCTTCCCACATCCTCTTATAACCAAACTTCCATGCTTCCCAAAGTCCCTTATAACCAAACCTCAATGCTTCCTAAAGCCCCTTCAAAACAAACTTCCACGCTTGCCAAACCCCCTTCAAACCAAACCTCCAGGCTTCCCAAAGTCCCTTATAACCAAACCTCAATGCTTCCCAAAGCCCCTTCAAACCAAACTTCCATGCTTGCCAAACCCCCACTTTAGCCAAACCTCCATGCTTCCCAAACCCCTTTATAGCCAAACTTCCATGCGTCCTAAATCCCTGTATAACCAAACTCCCATTCTTTCCCAAACCCCCTTATAACCAAACTCCCATGCTTCCCAAAGCCCCCTATCACCAAACTCCCATGCTTCCCAAACCCCCTTATAACCAAAATCCCATGCTTCCCAAAGCCCTTCAAACCAAACCTCCAGGCTTCCCAAAGCCCCTTATAAACAAACCTCAGTGCTTCCCAAAGCCCCTTCAAACCAAACTTCCATGCTTACCAAACCCCCTTATAGCCCAACTTCCATGCTTCCCAAACCCCCTTACTTTTATGAAATATCAAATGGGCGTTCATCAAGGGTATGTTCTAGACCCCTACAGTCAAGGATCAGCCTTCTGTACACCGACACACTACTTACAGTACACTAACACATTACACTTACTGAGTTACTGTACACCGACACGCTACTTACAGCACACTAACACATTACACTTACTGAGTTACTGTACAACAACACGCTACTTACAGTACACTAACACACTACACTTACTGAGTTACTGTACACCAACACTCTACTTACAGCACACTAACACATTACACTTACTGAGTTACTGTACACCAACACACTACTTACAGCACACTAACACATTACACTTACTGAGTTACTGTACACCGACACGCTACTTACAGTACACTAACACATTACACTTACTGAGTTAGTGTACACCAACACACTACTTACAGCACACTAACACATTACACTTACTGAGTTACTGTACACCAACACGCTACTTACAGTACACTAACACATTACACTTACTGAGATACTGTACACCAACACGCTACTTACAGCACACTAACACATTACACTTACTGAGTTACTGTACACCAACACACTACTTACAGTACACTAACACATTACACTTACTGAGTTACTGTACACCAACACGCTACTTACAGTACACTAACGCACTACACTTACTGAGTTACTGTACACCGACACTCTACTTACAGCACACTAACGCATTACACTTACTGAGTTACTGTACACCGACACGCTACTTACAGTACACTAACGCATTACACTTACTGAGTTACTGTACACCAACACACTACTTACAGCACACTAACACATTACACTTACTGAGTTACTGTACACCAACACACTACTTACAGTACACTAACACATTACACTTACTGAGATACTGTACACCAACACGCTACTTACAGCACACTAACACATTGCACTTACTGAGTTACTGTACACCGACACACTACTTACAGCACACTAACACATTACACTTACTGAGTTACTGTACACCGACACACTACTTACAGTACACTAACACACTACACTTACTGAGTTACTGTACACCGACACGCTACTTACAGCACACTAACACATTACACTTACTGAGTTACTGTACACCGACACGCTACTTACAGCACACTAACACATTACACTTACTGAGTTACTGTACACCAACACACTACTTACAGCACCCTAACACATTACACTTACTGAGTTACTGTACACCAACACGCTACTTACAGTACACTAACACATTACACTTACTGAGATACTGTACACCAACACGCTACTTACAGCACACTAACACATTACACTTACTGAGTTACTGTACACCAACACACTACTAACAGTACACTAACACCTGACACTTACTGAGTTACTGTACACCGACACGCTACTTACAGTACACTAACACACTACACTTACTGAGTTACTGTACACCGACACTCTACTTACAGCACACTAACGCATTACACTTACTGAGTTACTGTACACCAACACACTACTTACAGCACACTAACACATTACACTTACTGAGTTACTGTACACCAACACAATACTTACAGTACACTAACACATTACACTTACTGAGATACTGTACACCAACACGCTACTTACAGCACACTAAAACATTACACTTACTGAGTTACTGTACACCGACACACTACTTACAGCACACTAACACATTACACTTACTGAGTTACTGTACACCAACACACTACTTACAGTACACTAACACACTACACTTACTGAGTTACTGTACACCGACACGCTACTTACAGCACACTAACACATTACACTTACTGAGTTACTGTACACTGACACGCTACTTACAGCACACTAACACATTACACTTACTGAGTTACTGTACACCAACACACTACTTACAGTACACTAACACATTACACCTACTGAGTTACTGTACACCGACACACTACTTACAGCACACTAACACATTACACTTACTGAGTTACTGTACACCGACACACTACTTACAGCACACTAACACATTACACTTACTGAGTTACTGTACACCAACACACTACTTACAGCACACTAACGCACTACACTTACTGAGTTACCGTACACCAACACACTACTTACAGCACACTAACACATTACACTTACTGAGTTACTGTACACCAGCACACTACTTACAGTACACTAACGCATTACACTTACTGAGTTACTGTACACCGACACACTACTTACAGCACACTAACACATTACACTTACTGAGTTACTGTACACCGACACACTACTTACAGCACACTAACACATTACACTTACTGAGTTACTGTACACCGACACACTACTTACAGCACACTAACACATTACACTTACTGAGTTACTGTACACCAACACACTACTTATAGCACACTAACGCACTACACTTACTGAGTTACTGTACACCAACACACTACTTACAGCACACTAACTGAGTTACTGTACACCAGCACACTACTTACAGCACACTAACGCATTACACTTACTGAGTTACTGTACACCGACACACTACTTACAGTACACTAACACATTACACTTACTGAGTTACTGTACACCAACACACTACTTACAGCACACTAACACATTACACTTACTGAGTTACTGTACACCAACACACTACTTACAGCACACTAACGCATTACACTTACTGAGTTACTGTACACAGACACACTACTTACAGCACACTAACACATTACACTTACTGAGTTACTGTACACCAACACACTACTTATAGCACACTAACGCACTACACTTACTGAGTTACTGTACACCAACACACTACTTACAGCACACTAACTGAGTTACTGTACACCAGCACACTACTTACAGCACACTAACGCATTACACTTACTGAGTTACTGTACACCGACACACTACTTACAGTACACTAACACATTACACTTACTGAGTTACTGTACACCAACACACTACTTACAGCACACTAACACATTACACTTACTGAGTTACTGTACACCAACACACTACTTACAGCACACTAACGCATTACACTTACTGAGTTACTGTACACAGACACAATACTTACAGCACACTAACGCATTACACTTACTGAGTTACTGTACACCAACACACTACTTACAGCACACTAACACATTACACTTACTGAGTTACTGTACACCAACACACTACTTACAGCACACTAACGCATTACACTTACTGTTACTGTACACCAACACACTACTTACAGCACACTAACGCATTACACTTACTGAGTTACTGTACACAGACACACTACTTACAGCACACTAACACATTACACCTACTGAGTTACTGTACACAGACACACTACTTACAGCACACTAACGCATTACACTTACTGAGTTACTGTACACCAACACACTACTTACAGCACACTAACACATTACACTTACTGAGTTACCGTACACCAACACGCTACTTACAGCACACTAACACATTACACTTACTGAGTTACCGTACACCGACACACTACTTACAGCACACTAACACATTACACTTACTGAGTTACTGTGCACCAACACACTACTTATAGCACACTAACGCACTACACTTACTGAGTTACTGTGCACCAACACGCTACTTACAGCACACTAACACACTTCAGAGTCTCGTATCCAACAACGCACACAATGTACACAGTGCCAGATTTGGCCCCTGGATCTAGTGGCATTGTTAAGCAGCCTGAGAGCAAACAGAGCGACGTTGGTCTGTTTGCTGTAGTGCTTTGTATTAGGGTGAACAGAGCAGAGGCTGTATGCAATCAGCAGAAGAAGCGAGTGAACCGTGCTGCAGTTGGACCTTCAAAGGAGCCGCGGAGGAAGCGGGAAGCGGGAAGCGGTTTATTAGTGGGAAAAACACACCGTCTGATATAGCTGACATCTCTCTCTGTAACAGCTTAGAAGAGAACTTGAGGCTGATATCTAAATTGGCATCTCTCGTCGCTCCACTCCCCTCCAACACGCCTCCATATGCTCTCCCTAATTAACGTTCCCTCTATTCTGTCGCTCTCTCTCTCTCGTTCTCCCTGCTCCTCTTTTTATCATGAAGTTATCACAGGTGCGTGCCTCACCAGACACAGTGGTGCGAGATGAAACGGACACTCTGGAATAGGACTCGCTGGGTTATTAACAAAAACCCGCATGTGATCACAGCCGGCTCCATGAGCCCTTATTCATCCGGCCCGTTATAAATATTCATCTGGCTCCATCCGCGAGATGAAGGGCCTTCGGATCACGGAATGAGCTTCTGCTCCAGCACTTCACCGCCAGCCACCGCGTATCCGTGCTAATAAGAAAATGCCTGAAGAAATTACGGAGAGGGACCATCCTTACCGGTATTGGACCCCCCCGTCCCTCAAAGCACAGATGAGCTTTCGCTTCGTTTCAGATGGATTCATGAACGGAATCCTAGTTGTCCTGATTGCATCCCAGCCTGGACTTTCTAAACACAAGGAATGTCCAGGAAACCACGACCACAGGACCGCCGCAGAGCACTGCAGTGACACATGTGTTAGCATGCTGCCCATTTACTCCATTAAGGCAAAAGCTGAGGAGCTTGGAGCAGATGGAGATGCGTGGAATCTACTGGGGAATGGATGCATGTCTATACTGACCCAATGCACAGAGATGAGGTTCAGGTAGCAACAGGAATCTCCAAGCTTCCCAGCTGGAAAACTGGAGATCCTAGTTAGGTCTTGGGCTCAGCTAACTATGCTTGTTTTGATTTTGATGTGTGGATCACTTTAAGCCTTCTAGTTGTTTGGAATCATTGTACCTGCTAGAAGATCCAACCACTGCCCGGTTTAAGCCTTCTGGTTGTTCAATCTCTAAGACTCCCAACCGAAAAACTGGAGATCCTAGTTAGGTCTTGGGCTCAGCTAACTATTCTTGTGACGATTTGGAGTTGTGTTTAGGATCATTGTCCTGCTAGAAGATTGCACCATGGACTAGTTTATGCCTTCCGGTCCAGGCAATCAGGCTTTGGTGTAATATCTGTTGGTACTTGATAGAGATTGAGATTCCATGTATCCGAACAAACTGGCCAGAGGCTTTTAGAAGCCCCACAACATCACGGATCCACCACTATCCTTCAGAGTGGGGATGAGGGACTGTTCTGTACGGCTATCCTTGTCAGCAGATGCTTTCTTCTGGTAACCTTCCCAAACAGCTTGTGATCATGTCTATATCTACCCCATGCAGAGTGCCGAGGTTCAAGTGGCAAAGGAATCTCCAAGAATCCCAGCTGGAAAACTGGAGACCTTAGTTAGATACCATCCCCATGATCACGGGTTGTTTGGAAAGGTTGCCAGAAAAAGCCTCTGCTAGTGGTGCTAACACTCCCTATGAGTCCTATGAGTTGAAATAGTGGTACAATATCCTACTATACTTGAAACATATACTCTAAATGTAGAATCACTAGTTATATCATTCATAATTAATAATTAAAAGTTAATAATTTAAGTTGCAACTAAAATGCAGCTCCAGTGTACTAAAAAAATAAACTTCAATAAGCCATAAAACCTTCAAAAGATAATCCCTGAATAATACATATCACATGTTTGACAACGTTAACATACAGAAGCCAGAAATATCATATGCTTCCATAAAATACATAAAATTAAATTTGTACATTAAGAATGTACTTAAGTATTCTCCTTTCTCACAAGAGATGACTGACATTCAAGCAACGTTTAGTTGACACACTAGAGCCAATATCAACACCAACCCAGCTGACAGCAAAGCCTAGACAGCACATCACTGCCTATCTGGAGTCAAATCAAGCTTCATATTTTGCTGAAGAGCTTCTAAAATAAGGATCCGGGGAAAATCATTCCGAGTTCAAATCACGCACGTCCTGCCTGAACATTCTGAGGGACGTTTCATTCTTACAGGCAGGAAATAACATTGTTTGGCGATTGCAAGAATCGCTTGTTTACAAAGTGGTTGAGCAAACATGCCATCAAAACACTGCATCACCGCACCGCCGGAATACCGGGATATCATAAGTAATGAACGGAAATCTGATCCGTGCCTTAGAGGTAGTATTTTCCGTATTACTTCTTGAGATAACAAAAGGGCGTTCCTCAAGGGTCTGTTCTAGGCCCATTTACGTTTCCTACAACTGGAATAGGGCCCTCTATTAGAGCTTAAAGACTAGGGGCCTGCCACTTTTCCCCCTTGTGGTTCTTCCTTTAAGGGCACCTGAAGGAAGTGATGGAGACGGTTGGGATAACTGAAGGTTTCAGGATTCTGCTTGGGTTGTTCCACAAATGTTCAAACATTGTGGAAGTCAAAAAAACAAAGCAATCAGTTGAGCTCATTTCCATCGAGTGTGCGTGGGATTAGGGATGTGCAGGTGAACTTCGGGAAAAAGTCAATTAACATTGACACTCGTGCGACTGAAACAACGGGGGGGTGGGGGGGGGAAAACAACAAAACTGATTTTAGATTAGCGCGAAGGAAAGAGCTCTTTCCGCCAACGCTGTCCCCAGTGCTCCCTCTCACACCGTTATGCCATCTCACTTCATTACGCCGGCGCAGAGCGAGAATGTATAATTGAAATCACAAAATTGTGGATGCGCCGGGTTCTCCAAGGTGCTCCACCATTAAAAATAGAACATGAGTTTTTATTCATGTCCCTGATCTCCACAGCACGAAGAGTAAAGTAGATTTAAGGAAACGTCATGCGAGACTGATAGCTTCGAGGTTTCCATGTGCGTTCTTGCGTGGTTACGCCTTCGATTCAGCACCAACAGTAAACCGGTAGAACGGCACGGTATGTGTATGGATAACCCTGGGGAATTGGTCCATAGTCAAACCTTGAGTGGCATTCCATATAGTCATCTGGTCAACATTTCAGGGGTGAGTACCTAAGGCCACTAGCCAGTAGATGACTAGCAAACACAACTTTAAACATTTGTACACACACAAACTTATAATGCTGTACTGTACTGTAGCTACTGCCCGGCACTAGCCATTAGAAGCTCAGCGGGCATGGCACACGAACAGCCACACCAGCACACCAACAAACCCAAGAGCAAGTGGCATAGGATTGTGACAACAAGAACAATGCTGCATTCCTTCAATCGAAAGATGAAGCCTGGTAAGACTGCTATGGAAAGACTTGGAAACAAGGCTGGCATGGCAAAGCTTGATGGCAGTGTTGGCATAAAAGAGAAACATAGAGGTGCCACACCATTGTCCCCATGACCATTATGATCTTGATCGTTGCCTGTAAGGCAACATTTATGGTAACAGGGCATGGCTTAGTAATCATAGCAGCCTGTAAGGCAACATGTATGGTAACAGGGCATCACTTAGTGATCATAGCAGCCTGTAAGGCAACATGTACAGTAACAGGGCATTACTTAATGTTCATAGCAGCCTGTAAGGCAACATATATGGTAACAGGGCATGGCTTAGTGTTTATAGCAGGCTTTAAGGCAACATATATGGTAACAGGGCATGGCTTAGTGTTTATAGCAGGCTTTAGGGCAACATATATGGTAACAGGGCATGGCTTAGTGTTCATAGCAGCAACAAGTATGGTAATAGGGCATCGCTTAGTGATCATAGCAGCCTGTAAGGCAACATGTATAGTAACAGGGCATGGTGTAGTGATCATAGTAGCCTGTAAGGCAACATGTATGGCAACAGGGCATCGCTTAGTGATCATAGCAGCCTGTAAGGCAACATGTATGGTAACAGGGCATCACTTAGTGATCGTAGCAGCCTGTAAGGCAACATGTATGGTAACACGGCATCACTTAGTGTTTATAGCAGCCTTTAAGGCAACATGTATGGTAACAGGGCATCACCTAGTGATCATAGCAGCCTGTAAGGCAACATGTATGGTAACAGGGCATCACTTAGTGATCGTAGCAGCCTGTAAGGCAACATGTATGGTAACAGGGCATGGTGTAGTGATCATAGTAGCCTGTAAGGCAACATGTATGGCAACAGGGCATCGCTTAGTGATCATAGCAGCCTGTAAGGCAACATGTATGGTAACAGGGCATCACTTAGTGATCGTAGCAGCCTGTAAGGCAACATGTATGGTAACACGGCATCACTTAGTGTTTATAGCAGCCTTTAAGGCAACATGTATGGTAACAGGGCATCACCTAGTGATCATAGCAGCCTGTAAGGCAACATGTATGGTAACAAGGCCTCGCTTAGTGATCATAGAAGCCTGTAAGGCAACATGTAAGGTAACAGGGCATCGCTAAGTGTTCATAGCAGCCTGTAAGGCAACATGTATGGTAACAGGGCATGGTTTAGTGTTCATAGGAGCCTGTAAGGCAACATGTACAGTAACAGGGCATGGCTTAGTGGTCATAGCAGCCTGTAAGGCAACATGTACAGTAACAGGGTATGGCTAAGTGGTCATAGCAGCCTGTAAGGCAACATGTATAGTAACAGGGCATGGCTTAGTGATCATAGCAGCCTGTAAGGCAACATGTATGGTAACACGGCATTGCTTAGTAATCATAGCAGCCTGTAAGGCAACATGTAAGGTAACAGGGCATCACTTAGTGGTCATAGCAGCCTGTAAGGCAACATGTATGGTAACAGGGCATCACTTAGTGATCGTAGCAGCCTGTAAGGCAACATGTATGGTAACAGGGCATCGCTTAGTGATTATAGCAGCCTGTAAGGCAACATGTATGGTAACAGGGCATCACTTAGTGATCATAGCAGCCTGTAAGGCAACATGTATAGTAACAGGGCATGGTGTAGTGATCATAGTAGCCTGTAAGGCAACATGTATGGCAACAGGGCATCGCTTAGTGATCATAGCAGCCTGTAAGGCAACATGTATGGTAACAGGGCATCACCTAGTGTTCATAGCAGCCCGTAAGGCAACATGTATGGTAACAAGGCCTCGCTTAGTGATCATAGAAGCCTGTAAGGCAACATGTAAGGTAACAGGGCATCGCTAAGTGTTCATAGCAGCCTGTAAGGCAACATGTACGGTAACAGGGCATGGCTTAGTGGTCATAGCAGCCTGTAAGGCAACATGTACAGTAACAGGGCATGGCTTAGTGGTCATAGCAGCCTGTAAGGCAACATGTACAGTAACAGGGCATGGCTTAGTGGTCATAGCAGCCTGTAAGGCAACATGTACAGTAACAGGGCATGGCTTAGTGGTCATAGCAGCCTGTAAGGCAACATGTATGGTAACAGGACATCACTTAGTGATCATAGCAGCCTGTAAGGCAACATGTATGGTAACAGGGCATGGTTTAGTGTTCATAGCAGCCTGTAAGGCAATATGTAAGGTAACAGGGCATCGCACGATACTCCCAAAGTATGTCCAGTATGTACAACACATGTACCACTTCAGTCACACTGCTAGCTGGCCCCCACTAGCACATTAGCGTGTCTTACTAAAGCATCTTAAATGCATACTTAGGAATACGTCATTCATTTACATAAACTGCAGCACAATGGAAGTTTATCAATGTAATTGTTGAGATTATTATGATTTATGTCATTTTTTTTACAAGTCGCTACAAGATAGATGGTTCTAAATCCAATTCGGTAAGAGTCTATTTAAGCAGCTCTTAGCTACTAAAATATGCCCCCTCCAGACCTCTCTGGTCTAATTTGCATAGCACAGGCACACGCCGCTTTTCTCACTCTCACACATAGAGCCCTCAAAACAAACACTCGAAGCCGTCCACACTTAGCGAGTTAAGAGGCACTGTGGTAGATTACTGTAATTTTCAGGCGTACCAGTTATTGATTGGATGACTGTACTATACGCTACTTTAGCTGTAGTGGCCCTAATTTTATAATAGAAATGGAAATATTACCCAGCATGTGGGGCTGACTAATACAAACCCAGGAGGGCACCGCACACAAGATCCAACGTGATTCAAATTCAACATTTACTGTGCAGTTCTTTAACACTGCATTGACGTTAGTCATCATGGCAACCTGTAAGGCGCCTGCATGGTCAAAGAGCAAAGCTCAGTGATCACAGCAACCTATAACGTAACATGTATGGTAGCAGGGCATCGTTTAGTAGCCATAGCAACCTGTAAGACAACATTTATGGTACCAGGGCATGGCTTAATGATTATAGCAGCCTGGAAGCCAATATGTATGCTAACAGGGCATTGTAACAGGGCATGACTTAGTGATCATAGCAGCATGCAAGGCAACATATATGCTATCAGAGCATTGCCTACTGGTCATAGTAGCCTGTAAGGCAACATTTAAGGTATCAGGGTATCGCTTAGTGATTCTAGCAACCTGTAAGGCAACGTTTAAGGTATCAGGGTATTGCTTAGTGATTATAGCAACCTGTAAAACAACATGGATGGTAACAGGGCATTGCTTAGTGCTAATAGCAGCCTGTAAGGCAACATGTATTGTAACAAGACAGGTCTTAGTGGTGATAGCAGCCTGTAAGGCAACAGGTATGGTAACAGGGTATCGCTTAGTGGTCATAGCAGCCTGTAAGGCAACATGTATGGTATCAGGGCATGGCTAAGTGGTCATAGCAGCCTGTAAGGCAACATGTATGGTAACAGGGTATCGCTTAGTGGTCATAGCAGCCTGTAAGGCAACATGTATTGTAACAAGACAGGTCTTAGTGGTCATAGCAGCCTATAAGGCAACAGGTATGGTAACACAGAATGGCTTAGTGGTTATAGCAGCCTGTAAAGCAACATGTATGGTAACAGGGCATGGCTTAGTGGTCATAGCAGCCTGTAAGGCAACATGTATGGTATCAGGGCATGGCTAAGTGGTCATAGTAGCCTTTAAGGCAACATATATGGTAACAGGGCATGACTTAGTGGCCATAGTAGCCTTCAAGGCAACATATATGGTATCAGGGCATGACTTAGTGGCCATAGTAGACTTCAAGGCAACATATATGGTATCAGGGCAAGACTTAGTGCTAATAGCAGCCTGTAAGGCAACATGTATGGTATCGGGGCATCACTTAGTGGTCATAGCAGCCTCTAAGGCAACATATATGGTATCAGGGCATGGCTTAGTTGTCATAGTAGCCTGTAAGGCAACAGGTATGGTAACACAGAATGGCTTAATGATCATAGCAGCCTGTAAGGCAACATGTATGGTATCAGGGCATGGCTAAGTGGTCATAGCAGCCTCTAAGGCAACATATATGGTATCAGGGCATGGCTTAGTGATCATAGCAGCCTCTAAGACAACATATATGGTATCAGGGCAGGCTAAGTGGTCATAGCAGCCTCTAAGGCAACATATATGGTATCAGGGCATGGCTTAGTGATCATAGCAGCCTGTAAGGCACCTACATAGATATCACAGTGAGACAAAACATATGGTAACCGGGCATCATTTAGTGTCCCATTTTTAAGAGGTTGCACCAGGGGTTGGCTTGGCTGGTCACCCACCCCTTGTCGACTAGCATACCAGCATCAGAACATGTGCTGATTTCATATGGTGGTGATCAGCTAGTTGACTTTCATTGCTGCTGACCAGCATCCAGAACATAGCGTATGCTGGTTTTGGTGGTAACCAGATATTCTGGATATGCCACAGATTACAGATGTTGATATTTTACAGTCTTGTTATAGCCCGTATAAGCCTGTTCCTTTATAGCCTTGCAGGCTGCGTTATTGTGTTACTGGGGTTTACGGGTTAGTCGCCATTGGACTGTGTGTGTTTGTCCTGCAGTCCTCCATCTGCCTCCACTCTTTTAAGTGTGGCATAAATATGCTGACACGTGCACGCACACACACACACTGATCTTTGTTTACCGTCTCACGCGCGCCGACCCTCGCCACCCTCTCTGTGATGATGCAGCATTTATGAATCTGAGTCGACACACACAAACACACGGGCCGCGTGAAATGCCAGCGTGTATTACTCGCCAAATCTGTCTGTGCCGTAATTCAATTCGGAGCGTTGAATCTGATAGCGCTGACGATTCGGAATGACAGGTCGGATGATTCAGTGCATTCTGCCCGGGGCTCGTCTGCCAGTCCTTCTGTGGGACAATCTGTAGACTAGATTGCCCAACAGAGCGTCCGCTTCTACGCTTGCCCCTTTAAGCTACTTTATGCTTATATGATGACCGTATACACCAAACTCATCAGCTCCACTGACCATATAGGACACTCTGTAGTTCTCCAGTTCCAGACTGTAGTCCATCTGTGTCTCTGTATACTGTATTACCCTGTTCTTCAATGGTCAGGACCCCCACAGGACCACCAGAGAGCAGGTATGATGTGGGTGGTGGATCATTCTCAGCACTGTAGTGACACTGACGTCATGGTGGTGGTGTGTTGGTGTGTGTTAGGCTCACTCCAGCACTATAAGGATCCGAGGTCTGCCACCAGGACACTGCCCACAGGACACTGCCCCACAGGACGCTGTTGGCTGGATAGTTTTGGTAGATGGACGATTCCCAGTCCAGCAGTGACACCGAGGTGTCCAGCAGCACTGCTGTGTCCGATCCACTCACGCCAGCACCGCACACACTAACACACCACCACCACGTCAGCGTCCCTGCAGTGCTGAGAATGATCCACCACCCACATCATACGTGCTCTGTGGTGGTCCTGTGGGGGTCCTGACCATTGAAGAACGGGGTAATACAGTATACAGAGAAACAGATGGACTCCAGTCTGGACCTGTACACCTACAGAGTGTCCTATGCGGCCAGTGGGGCTGATAATAATAGACAGTGATTGGAATAAGGAGTGTCTAATCAAGCCCATGTGCTGAGCAGATCCGAGCAACATCCAGAGACGTCCAAACATTTAATAACAAAACTCCATCAACACCCAACAATTAAAGCCGTCCGCGAGGCTGTGAGCCTTATTTGACTAATTACCTGTCTAATTGGCGCTCACAAGTGAAGGCTGGTGTACAGCACAAAGAGCAGCTAATGGGAACATGGATTGGGGAATGAGCATGTTCAGGAAAGATTGCTCGCTCAGAGAGAGAGTCGAGTGTAGGAATCTCAGGAGAGTAATGTTTAGAAGGTCATGTCCCCCACAGCGTACTATACAATAACAATACCTCCATTAGCATTAATTACTCGGCAGAGTGGGAGGCGGCAGGGGTTCTGTAAATCATAAACGTGCCGTAGCGCGCTAATGTTCGCTCATGTGTTTATGCTAAGTCATCGACACCCACTCAATAACATGATGCACACCCGCTGCTTTCCCAATCAGCAGCGAGCCGATTTATGCAGAACTGTTTCTGAGAACACACCTGGCTACAGTGTCACAAGGACATCCCTTTCCAGCAGCCTGTAAGGCATCTGCATGGTCACAAGGCAGCGTTCAATGGTCCTATCAGTCGTCGTCTGCCCAATCGCAGTGCAGGGCTTGTTAAAGCATATACATGATCACTGTACAATGCTTAGTGTTATACCAGCATCTATAGCCTTATCGTAGCAGCCTGTAAGGCATCTGCATGGTCACAAGGCAGTGTTAAATGGTCCTATCAGCCGTCGTCTGCCCAGTGCTTGTTAAAGCATATACATGATCACTGTACAATGCTTAGTGTTATACCAGCATCTACAGTCTTATCGTAGCAGCCTGTAAGGCATCTGCATGGTCACAAGGCAGCGTTAAATGGTCCTATCAGTCGTCGTCTGCCCAATCGCAGTGCAGGGCCTGTTAAAGCATATACATGATCACTGTACAATGGTTTAGTGTTATCCCAGCATCTACAGTCTTATCGTAGCAGCCTGTAAGGCATCTGCATGGTCACAAGGCAGTGTTTAATGGTCCTATCAGCCGTCGCCTGCCCAATCGCAGTGCAGGGCTTGTTAGAGCATATACATGATCACTGTACAATGCTTGGTGTTATACCAGCATCTACAGTCTTATCATAGCAGCCTGTAAGGCACCTGCATGGTCACAAGGCAGTGTTAAATGGTCCTATCAGCCGTCGTCTGCCCAATCGCAGTGCAGGGCTTGTTAAAGCATATACATGATCACTGTACAATGCTTTAGTGTTATACCAGCATCTACAGTCTTATCGTAGCAGCCTGTAAGGCATCTGCATGGTCACAAGGCAGCGTTTAATGGTTCTATCAGCCGTTGTCTGCCCAGTGCTTGTTAAGGCATATACATGATCACTGTACAATGCTTAGTGTTATACCAGCATCTACAGTCTTATCGTAGCAGCCTGTAAGGCATCTGCATGGTCACAAGGCAGTGTTTAATGGTCCTATCAGCCGTCGTCTGCCCAATCACAGTGCAGGGCTTGTTAAAGCCTATACATGATCACTGTACAATGCTTAGTGTTATACCAGCATCTACAGTCTTATCGTAGCAGCCTGTAAGGCATCTGCATGGTCACAAGGCAGTGTTTAATGTTCCTATCAGCCGTCATCTGCCCAATCGCAGTGCAGGGCTTGTTAAAGCATATACATGATCACTGTACAATGCTTTAGTGTTATAACAGCATCTACAGTCTTATTGTAGCAGCCTGTAAGGCATCTGCATGGTCACAAGGCAGTGTTAAATGGTCCTATCAGCCGTCGTCTGCCCAATCGCAGTGCAGGCCTTGTTAAAGCATATACATGATCACTATACAGTGCTTAGTGTTATACCAGCATCTACAGTCTTATTGTAGCAGCCTGTAAGGCATCTGCATGGTCACAAGGCAGTGTTTAATGGTCCTATCAGCCGTCGTCTGCCCAATCACAGTGCAGGACTTGTTAAAGCATATACATGATCACTGTACAATGCTTTAGTGTTATACCAGCATCTACAGTCTTATCGTAGCAGCCTGTAAGGCATCTGCATGGTCACAAGGCAGTGTTTAATGGTCCTATCAGCCGTCGTCTGCCCAATCACAGTGCAGGGCTTGTTAAAGCATATACATGATCACTGTACAATGCTTTAGTGTTATACCAGCATCTACAGTCTTATCGTAGCAGCCTGTAAGGCATCTGCATGGTCAGAAGGCAGTGTTAAATGGTCCTATCAGCCGTCTTCTGCCCAATCGCAGTGCAGGACTTGTTAAAGCATATACATGATCACTGTACAATGGTTTAGTGTTATCCCAGCATCTACAGTCTTATCGTAGCAGCCTGTAAGGCATCTGCATGGTCACAAGGCAGTGTTTAATGGTCCTATCAGCCGTCATCTGCCCAGTGCTTGTTAAAGCATATACATGATCACTGTACAATGCTTAGTGTTATACCAGCATCTACAGTCTTATCGAAGCAGCCTGTAAGGCATCTGCATGGTCACAAGGCAGCGTTCAATGGTCCTATCAGCTGTCGTCTGCCCAATCACAGTGCAGGGCTTGTTAAAGCATATACATGATCACTGTACAATGCTTTAGTGTTATACCAGCATCTACAGTCTTATCGTAGCAGCCTGTAAGGCATCTGCATGGTCACAAGGCAGCGTTTAATGGTCCTATCAGCCGTCGTCTGCCCAATCGCAGTGCAGGGCTTGTTAAAGCATATACATGATCACTGTACAATGCTTAGTGTTATACCAGCATCTACAGTCTTATCGTAGCAGCCTGTAAGGCACCTGCATGGTCACAAGGCAGCGTTCAATGGTCCTATCAGCCGTCGTCTGCCCAATCGCAGTGCAGGGCTTGTTAAAGCATATACATGATCACTGTACAATGCTTTAGTGTTATACCAGCATCTACAGTCTTATCGCAGCAGCCTGTAAGGCATCTGCATGGTCACAAGGCAGCGTTTAATGGTCCTATCAGTCGTCGTCTGCCCAATCGCAATGCAGGGCTTGTTAAAGCCTATATATGATCACTGTACAATGGTTTAGTGTTATCCCAGCATCTACATTCTTATCGTAGCAGCCTGTAAGGCATCTACACAGTCACAGGATGCTGGTGGTCTGTGTTTATGCAAACCTCTTCATGGTTACAGGGCAGTACTCAGTGCTTATACATGCTACAGGACATCTGCATGGGCACAAGGCAAAGCTCAGTCATCGTAGTAGCACATGTTTGCTAGCAGGGCATGGCTTAATGATCATAACAGCTGGTAAGGCACTTATATGGTCACATGGCTGTCCATAGTTATCATAACAGCCGGGAGGCATCTGATTCATCCCAGGCGAAGGCTTACTTTACTTACCAGCCTCTAAGGGACACAGGACGGTGCTTTGTCTTTATTTAACCTATAAGACATCTGCATGGTCATTATGTAATTATTACATTCACCTGTAGGGCATTTGTGTGATCACAGTGTAAGGGGGCATGCAGTGCCATCTGCCACCAGTAGAGGGCGACGCAGGCCCAAACGCTCCCGGGGCAATCAATAACGAGTGGAGGCACCTGCTGGGTGCTCTATTTAAGACCAGGTCAAGCAACACTCAGTGTCGCACCATTTAGAGGGGTGACCGGTATGGTAAAGCCAAGCGAGCCAGAGCTCCAGCGCTGAACGAGCTGAGGCAAGCCAAGCAGAAAAGGCTAGCAAGCTAGCACTCTCAAGTTGAGTGAGGCTTCAAGGAAAGAAGAAACAAGATAATTAGATTCTGGGCTGGGGCAACGTAGAACCAGGGTTACTTGTGCTCTCAGGTGGCACAGGTAGAGCACAGGTCTCTCACCCAACAGGTCAGGTGTTTGATCCCCACCATGCCCAAGCTTATTCCCCACCGTCCTCTCTCCTCAATTCAAGAAGAGAGAGAGCTCCACCCATACCAATAACCCTAACAGAGAACTGCAAACCATGAATACAGTACTGGGCTGGTTTGGGCCGGCCTTGTTTCTCTGCCCTTGGGTCATCCCCACAGTGCCATATCGTGACACACAGGGCAATGTTCACTCTACTAACCAAACTGTAAGGGATCTGCAATAACTTGTCACTGTGCATAGTGATCATGTCAAGCTTGCAGTCATTAAGCCATGACTAATCTTCATACTGCCTGTAAGACTCAGAGTGGCGAGGAGTGTTCATGCAGCATGTAGGGTATGGTTACTAGGCAAAGATGCACGCTCGTAGTACGCCAGTGCTTAATGTATTTAGCAGTTTGTAAGACATAGCCCACAAGGCACCAGCAAATTCACAGGATAGCACTCATTTTGTTTACCACTCTGTTAAGGCATCCATATGGTCACATGGTACTGCACAATGATTATTCTAGCCTGTAAGGCTTTAGGATGATAGTAGAGCTATTCTTGGTGTTTGTAGAATCTGTAAAGCATCTTTGAAGTCACAGGGTAGTGCTTTATTTATTTATCAGCTTTTAAGGCATCTGCAAGGTCACCAGAGAGTGCTCACACTACTTACAAGTCCACAAGGTCTCATCAGAATTACAGGATGGAGCTTCCTTTATTTTCCAAGGCCGTAAGACATTTATAAGATCATAGGATAATGCTTACTATATTTGGCAGCACTTAGTGATCATACCAGCCTGTAAGACATCTGTAAGGTCAAAGGGTGGTGTATACTTCTCTTACCAGCCTCTAAGGCATATGAGTAGTGCTTAGTCATTATACGAGCCTGTAAGGAACTCAGTCGCAGGGCAGTGCTTAGTGATCATATTAGCCTGTATGGCATTTCCACAGTCATAAGATTTCCATAACAGCCTATTAGGCACCTGCATGGTATGGGGGTAGTGCTTTATCCCACCAACCTGTAAGGAACTTACACAGTCCTTGGGCAATGCTTATAAATCATACCACTCTGTAAGGCATCTGCATGGTCATAAGAGTGTTTACTGACCATAACTGCCTATTAGGCACCTGCATGGTAACGAGGTAGTGCTTTATCATACCAAACTAATACATGGTGATCGTACCACCCTGTATGGCATCTGAATGATCATAGGACAGTGCTTACTTTCCATACCAGACTTTTGGGCATCGGCTTGGTTACTAGGTAGTGCTTGCCAGCCTGTAAGGCACATGCATGGTTGCAGGGTAGTGCTTAGTGATCTAAACAGCCTGTTAGGAACTTGACAAGTCACAGACAATGCTTAGTGATCACACCAGCCTGTATGGCATCTGTTTGATCATAGGGTAAGGTTTACTTCCTATACCAGCTTATAAAGCATCTGCATGGTCACAGGGTAGTGCTTAATTATATCAGCCTGTAAGGCATTTGCAAAATTACAGGGTCCACAAGGTATCATCATTACAGGATGGAGCTTCCTTTATTTTCCCAGGCCGTAAGACATTTATAAGATCATAGGGTAATACTTACTATATTTGGCAGCACTTGGTGATCATACCAGCCTGTAAGGCATATGAATGGTCACAGGGTAGTGCTTAGTCATCATACTCGCCTGTAAGGAACTCAGTCCCAGGGCGGTGCTTAGTGATCATATTAGCCTGTATGGCACTTCCACAGTCATAAGATGGCCATAACAGCCTATTAGGCACCTTCATGGTAACGGGGGTAGTGCTTTATCCCACCAACCTGTAAGGAACTTACACAGTCCTTGGGCAATAAATCATACCACTCTGTAAGGCATCTGCATGGTCATAAGATAGTGTTTACTGTTCATAACTGCCTATTAGGCACCTGCATGGTAACGAGGTAGTGCTTTGTTATCATACCAAACTAATACTTGGTGATCGTACCACCCTGTATGGCATCTGAATGAGCATAGGACAGTGCTTACTTTCCATACCAGACTTTTGGGCATCGGCTTGGTTACTAGGTAGTGCTTGCCAGCCTGTAAGGCACATGCATGATTGCAGGGTAGTGCTTAGTGACCTAAACAGCCTGTTAGGAACTTGCACAGTCACAGACAATACTTGGTGATCACGCCAGCCTGTATGGCATCTGTTTGATCATAGGATAAGGTTTACCTCCTATACCATCTGCATGGTCACAGGGTAGTGCTTAATTATATCAGCCTGTAAGGCATTTGCAAAATTACAGGGCAATGCTTAGTGATCATACCACTCTGTATGACATCAGTACCGTCATAGGACAGTGCTTGCTATCGGTCATCTGCTTGGTCTCAAGGTAGTGCTTCCTTTATGTGCCAGCCTGTAAGGCACAAGCCTCATATGATGTTGCTACAGTTAACTTTCTCTTTTGAAAACCTTAACTTTTCAATTTCATTCTCATGTAATCCTGTACTTTAATCCTAACATCACCTCTAAATCTAATTTCTACTTTTTTAATCACGACAAAATGCTCATGCCCCAATGTAGCGAGGAAATGTATTCAATAAACGTTTGTTTTGTTTTTTATATTGTCGAGCGACGAATCTGTACATTTAAATGAAGTGTTTCATGCCCCGTTTCTCAGAAGCAAGTGGGAGCAGCGTTACAGGAAGGGAGGGAGAGTGTTTCATTGCCGACTTCAAACAGAGCGGCGCCTCCCCGCTGAAAATGCGTGGGAATAGGCCCACTGTAGCGGCAGCGTTTGGTCTTTATACAGCCTTTCCACTTCAGTCAATCTGAGCACGAGGCAGCAGCGCAGATACCCAAGCAGAAAATAAACATCTTAATATGTATTTAGATACCAGCTGCAGAGCGAGCCGAGATGATAAAGCACAAGTACCGTATGTGAAGGCGGGAGTGCTGTTTGAAGTAAACACATACAGGATCACACTTCTCTCTGTTTCTCTCTCCATGTCCTCATTTTGCCCACCAGTCCCTTCTTTGCTGTCAACCACCCTCTATTTGCACTCATTCCTATGCAACGTTCCTATGCATCTTTCTTTACCACAGGCCGCAGGGTACTGCTTACGTATTCTACCTGCCTCTAAGGCACAGCCATGGTCTCAGTGCAGTGTACAGGGATCATACTAGCCTCTAGTACATCCACAGGATACTGCTAACTTTCTCTACCTGCCTCTAAGGCACAGCCATGGTCACAGTACAATGCTCAATTATCATACTAGCCTCTAGTACATCCACCGGGTTCTGCTAACTTTCTCTACCTGCCTGTAAGGCACAGTACACTGTTCAGTGATCATACCAGCCTCCAAGATATCTGTAGGGCCACAGGGTACTGCTTACTTTCTCTACCTGCCTCTAAGGCACATGCATGGTCATAGTAGACCATTCAGGGATCATACCAGCCTCTAGGACATCCACAGGGTCCTGCTAACTTTCTCTCCCTGCCTGTAAGGTCAAAGTACACTGTTCAGTGATCATACCAGCCTCTAGTATAGCCACAGGGTCCTGCTAACTTTCTCTACCTGCCTCTAAGGCATATGCATGGTCACAGTACACTGTACAGGGATCATACCAGCCTCTAGTACATCCACAGGGTCCTGCTAACTTTCTCTACCTGCCTCTAAGGCATATGCATGGTCTCAGTGCAGTGCACAGGGATCATACCAGCCTCTAGTACATCCACAGGGTCCTGCTAACTTTCTCTACCTTCCTGTAAGGTCACAGTACACTGTTCTGTGATCATACCAGGCTCTAAGATTTCTGTAGGGGCCACAGGGTACTGCTTACTTTCTTTACCTGCCTCTAAGGCATATGCATGGTCACAGTACACTGTACAGGGATCATACCAGCCTCTAGTACATCCACAGGGTCCTGCTAACTTTCTCTACCTGCCTCTAAGGCACAGCCATGGTCACAGTACAATGCTCAATTATCATACCAGCCTCTAGTACATCCACCGGGTCCTGCTAACGTTCTCTACCTGCCTGTAAGGTCACAGTACACTGTTCAGGGATCATACCAGCCTCTAAGATTTCTGTAGGGGCCACAGGGTACTGCTTACTTTCTCTACCTGCCTCTAAGGCACATGCATGGTCACAGCACAATGTTCAGTAATCATACTAGCCTCTAGTACAGCCACAGGGTCCTGCTTACTTTCTCTACCTGCCTCTAAGGCACATGCATGGTCACAGTACACTGTACAGGGATCATACCAGCCTCTAGTACATCCACAGGGTCCTGCTAACTTTCTCTACCTGCCTGTAAGGTCACAGTGCACTGTTCAGTGGTCATACTAGCCTCTAGTACATCCACAGGGTGCTGCTTACTTTCTCTACCTGCCTGTAAGGCACATGCATGGTCACAGTACACTGTTCTGTGATCATACCAGCCTCTAAGATATCTGTAGGGCCACAGGGCACTGCTTACTTTTCACTACCTGCCTGTAAGGCACATGAATGGTCACAGTGCACTGTTCAGTGATCATACTAGCCTCTAGTACATCTACAGGGTGCTGCTAACTTTCTCTACCTGCCTGTTAGGTCACAGTACACTGTTCTGTGATCATACCAGGCTCTAAGATTTCTGTAGGGGCCACAGGGTACTGCTTACTTTCTCTACCTGCCCCTAAGGCATATGCATGGTCATAGTAGACCATTCAGTGATCATACCAGCCTCTAAGACATCTGTAGGGCCACAGGGTAGTGTTTACTTTTTTACCTTTACCTTTTTTCTTACCTGCCTGTAAGGCACCTCCACTGTCAACGGGTAGAACACAGGGCACTGCATACTTTCCTTACCAGCCTGTAAGGGCCCTGCAAGGTCAGTGTACCTGACTGACCCAACAGCCATGCCTGCGGACAATCGGCAAGTGGTGCTGCCCTCCATGAGTCATCCTGTTGCGTGACACAGGACTACTATGTCACCAAAGACTGCAGTGGTGTCGTGCCAGACCGTCATGGAGTGACTCAGAATGGCAGCGGGTCATCTTCAGTGACGAGTCCCGCTTTAGTCTTGGTGGAGTCGACCAAAGAGTCGTGTGTGGAGGCACTGTGGTCAGCGCCAACATGAGCGTTTGTTGTTACATGTCGCATGTCTAGAAGGCCTGGTGTCACCCCACCTCCACCTTTTATCTTTCTTCCCAAAAGCATCGCAATCCCACACTTGCCTGTGCAATGCCTCCACCTTCCAACTACACCCTCCAACAAAACAGCCTCTTAAACATCACATCACATTATTATGTATGTAATCACCAGCAGAAAGCATGCACAGCATAAGCCCCGCCCACCTACTGAGCATCTAAATGAGAGATGTTTGGGATGTGTGAGCGGTACAGTCTGATGTTTGGTTACACAGTTGTGCTCTGTTGAAATCATTACGCCCTTAATGTACATATATCCCAGAGCTCTCTCACTCGCTCTTCTCTTTTCACTCTCTTCTGGCGCTCCGCCTTTCTCTCCCTTTTCATTCTGCACACATCCGCCTTCTTTTATTGCCTCCTCTCTCTCTCTCTCTCTCTCTCTCTCTCTCTCTCTCTCTCTCTCTCTCTCTCTCTCTCTCTCTCTCTCTCTCTCTCTCTCTCTCTCTCTTTGATGTAGTGTCCCGCTGAGGCGACAGGAGACCGCAGGATCAGAACACGTTGGAAAATTCTCCACATGGAACACAAGCTTCTCCGCACACACACACCCTGACCAAATGTTCACACGGTGACTGAGTACCTGTCCTTTCTGGGGTGGTGTTGTGTCCACTCATTGGCCACTTTATTGGAAACATTTGCCTAGTGTATATCTGGTCAGTGGCCACTTTATCAGAAACACTGTCTTTGTGCTTCCACTCCATGGCCACTTTACTAGAAACACCTACTTGCACTTCCACCGATTTAGTCAGTGGCCCCTTTATTGGAAACACCTACTTCACCTGTCCACTGAGTGGCCACTTTATCAGAAACACACTTGCTGTGTATGTCTAGTCAGTGGCCACTTTACTGGAAACGCCTACCTAGTGTGTCCACTCAAAGGCCACTTAATCAGAAACACTGGCTGTGTACTTTCACTCCATGGCCACTTTATTGGAAACACCCACCTTGCATGTCCACTCCATGGCCACTTTATTGGAAACACCCACTTCACCTGTCCACTGAGTGGCCACTTTACTGGGAAAATCTACTTCACATGTCCACTGAGTGGCCACTTTATCAGAAACACTTGCTGTGTATGTCTAGCCAGTGGCCACTTTATTGGAAACACCTACCTAGTGTGTCCACTCAAAGGCCACTTGGTCAGAAACACTGGCTGTGTACTTTCAGTCCATGGCCACTTTATTGGAAACACCCACCTTGCATGTCCACTCCATGGCCACTTTATTGGAAACACCCACTTCACCTGTCCACTGAGTGGCCACTTTACTGGGAAAATCTACTTCACATGTCCACTGAGTGGCCACTTTATCAGAAACACTTGCTGTGTATGTCTAGTCAGTGGCCACTTTATTGGAAACACCTACCTAGTGTGTCCACTCAAAGGCCACTTGATCAGAAACACTGGCTGTGTACTTTCACTCCATGGCCACTTTATTGGAAACACCTACCTTGTATGTCCACTGAGTGTCCACTTTATTGGAAACCCTTACTTGTACTTCCACTCAGTGGCCACTTTACTGGAAACACCAACCCTGTAGTTCCACTCAGTGGCCACTTTATTGGAAACACCAACCCTGTAGTTCCACTCAGTGGCCACTTTACTGGAAACACCAACCCTGTAGTTCCACTCAGTGGCCACTTTATTGGAAACACCAACCTTGTAGTTCCACTCAGTGGGCATTTTATTGGAAACACCAACCCTGTAGTTTCACTCACTGGCCATTTTATTGGAAACACCTACCTTGTACATTCAGTCAGTGGCCACTTTATTGGAAACACCAACCCTGTAGTTCCACTCACTGGCCATTTTACTGGAAACGCCTACCTTGTAGTTCCACTCAGTGTCCACTTTATTGGAAACCCTTACTTGTAGTTCCACTCAGTGGCCACTTTATTGGAAACACCAACCTTGTAGTTCCACTCAGTGGGCATTTTATTGGAAACACCAACCCTGTAGTTTCACTCAGTGGCCATTTTATTGGAAACACCTACCTTGTACATTCAGTCAGTGGCCACTTTATTGGAAACACCAACCCTGTAGTTCCACTCACTGGCCATTTTACTGGAAACGCCTACCTTGTAGTTCCACTCAGTGGCCACTTTATTGGAAACACCAACCTTGTAGTTCCACTCAGTGGCCACTTTACTGGAAACACCAACCCTGTAGTTCCACTCAGTGGCCATTTCATTGGAAACACCAACCCTGTAGTTCCACTCAGTGGCCACTTTACTGGAAACACCAACCTTGTAGTTCCACTCACTGGCCATTTTACTGGAAACACCAACCTTGTAGTTCCACTCAGTGGCCACTTTATTGGAAACACCAACCTTGTAGTTCCACTCAGTGGCCACTTTACTGGAAACACCAACCCTGTAGCTCCAGTCAGTGGCCACTTTACTGGAAACACCAACCTTGTAGTTCCACTTAGTGGCCACTTTACTGGAAACACCAACCCTGTAGTTCCACTCAGTGGCCACTTTACTGGAAACACCAACCCTGTAGTTTCACTCAGTGGCCACTTTACTGGAAACACCAACCCTGTAGTTTCACTCAGTGGCCATTTTATTGGAAACACCAACCTTGTAGTTTCACTCAGTGGCCATTTTACTGGAAACACCAACCTTGTAGTTCCACTCAGTGGCCACTTTATTGGAAACACCAACCTTGTTGTTCCACTAAGTGGCCACTTTACTGGAAACACCAACCCTGTAGCTCCAGTCAGTGGCCACTTTACTGGAAACACCAACCTTGTAGTTCCACTTAGTGGCCACTTTACTGGAAACACCAACCCTGTAGTTCCACTCAGTGGCCACTTTACTGGAAACACCAACCCTGTAGTTTCACTCAGTGGCCACTTTACTGGAAACACCAACCCTGTAGTTTCACTCAGTGGCCATTTTACTGGAAACACCAACCTTGTAGTTCCACTCAGTGGGCATTTTATTGGAAACGCCTACCTTGTACATTCAGTCAGTGGCCATTTTATTGGAAACACCAACCCTGTAGTTCCACTCACTGGCCATTTTACTGGAAACGCCTACCTTGTAGTTCCACTCAGTGGCCACTTTATTGGAAACGCCTGCCTTGTACATTCAGTCAGTGGCCATTTTATTGGAAACACCAACCTTGTAGTTCCACTCAGTGGCCATTTTATTGGAAACTCCTACCTTGTAAGACCACTCAGTGCATCAACAGACAAACACCATCAATGTGAGGGCTACATGTGAGGGGTTTCTAATAAAGTGGCCTCCAGGAAGTCTCCATGAGTAGTTTTTAAACTGGTGATGGTGGTTTAAACCAGCTTTAACGTGTATAAAGGAAGGAAGATTCCCGTTAGCTTATTTTCCACAGAACTTCCTGGAATGATCCTGCCAGTAAACGCTGCATGCTAATAGGTTTGTTTTGGCTGTTGTTTTTCTTCTCGCATGCATGCAAATTTTCTTTTTTGCATGAATTAAAGCCCAAAATCAAATGCGGAATAGCAGGAAGGTTTGATTAGATCTAATATCGCTCATGCCGGAGTTCTCATTAATATTCAATTACCGGAGTTCCCTAATATGAGCTAATTTCATTTCCCATTAACCAACTAATTAGCTTCCACACTGCAAATCTCAGCTAATCTCGGCTAAGCCTTCTGCCGCCTCCATCCATTTAACCCGAGAGTCACTGGGCAGCGCCGGGCCTACGTTGCACCAACGTTGCACCAACGTTCTGCCTACCGACCTTTTTGTTTTCCTGAAGTCGGAGCAGTGGGGGAAAGGCCTGGAATTACTTGCGGAGATAATTACAGCCCCTCAGAATAGCAAAGCCACTATTTCCATTTTCATGGGTTTGAGGTTAAACTCCACCGCAACGCAAACAGCTTTCAGACGGAGCCGTTACGGCACAAAACTCAATCACACGAGGCACGGGAAGAGAAGAGACCGGAATTAGCGGATATAATTCCGCAGAAAGCTCTTTCTGAAACCCATTATGGGATACGACATTGGGATATTTCCGTAGTAGCAGGCTCGGAGCGCGGTGGGAGCTGGACAGGTAGCGTAGCTGCATCTCAAACAGCTTTTGCTTCTACCGTCATCAGCCACTTCATTTCAGACTCCTCCCTCGTAGCTCCACCTTGGCTGCATGCAACTAAAGAGTATCCCTACTCTGGTCCATGTCTTGGAAATCTACCACCTTGGAAAATTGAGGTCTGGCTGAAATGATCAGGTGTGGAAGATTAGGGCTGAAGCTACATTCTGCAGGGTGGTGGATCTCCGGGACCAGATTTGGACCCTCCTATTCTAGTCCTTCATAAGAAGTCCACTTCAGACTGCAGAGCAAATCTTGGATAGATGTTTTTGGGAAGTGGACCACTTCCCAACGTTTATCTATTCAGTGTAATTTTGGATTCTTGTTAGCCATAGTGAGCCCTGGGGGTTACTATCAGGTGGGCCACCATGTGCCAAGAGGTGCTTGATTCCAGGAATTCTGGAGTCAATTCTGATTCCCAAAAAAAATCCAGATTCTCAAGTTTATTAATCAAACTGAGCCTCTACAGCCACTGTATGGTACTGGCTGGACTTTGCTAGCCGTTTTTGATTTTCCCCCTGGCAATCCTGGCACTATATCTGATTCCACCAAACGGTAAGCTATGCTAGCACTAGCTACCAGGTTAGCATGCCCTCTCTAGGAACTACAGGTCAATCTCATTGTCGGAACTTTGATCTGGTGTCTCCCAAACTCTGCTACAGCTTATATAGGTGCAAGATTGTAGCTGTGGTTCCATTTAAGGTGGAATTAGAAAATTCCCAAAACGAGCTGGAGAACAGGAACTTCAGCTCCCACACCTTTTAACAGGATCCCGGATCAACAGTTTCCTAGACCCCTCTGGACAATATGGAGCAGCAGCTTCGCTCAGAGATTGACCTTGAAGAGACTGGAGAAAGAGAGGATCAGCTCCACCTTTATTAGCATCACCACCACAAAAGCATCCTGTAAGTAGCAGCCATGCTGTGTGATTGTATCCGTGTTTGCCGGTTGAAGCAGATCATCGTAAACTGAGAGTTTCGTAATGAGGAACAGCTTTAACCTACTGTGTGTTGGTGTCCGGATGGAAAGCCAGTAGCTAGCACAGGGAATGTTGGTTACTAGCATTAGCTCCAAGCTAACTAGCATAACCAACCAAACAGTGTCAGTGTGGAGCTTATTTACACAGAGGCCCATTTTAGTTCGGTTCAGTTTAGTCTAGTTCCACATGTTGCTTCGGTGTGATCATTGTGGGCGGGGTCTCGCTATAAAAGAGCCAATTGGAGCAGAGCTCGTTTGATTATTCATGAGCTCACCAAACAAGGTAAACAGCTCGTTTCGTTCTAGAACCAGATCATAGGGTGTGAATGGGCACAGTGTAGAACCGTGGATATTGATGGTACTTCGAGAACACCTGAACACTGCATGCGCCAGTCCAAACGCCTTAACGAACTGGCTTAACGAACTGCTCGCAGTGTGATTTCACGATAGAAGCCAATAACCATCAATCACTGTCACTTTCCAATTAGCATCCCTAATTGAAAGCCTCCCATACGAGTCTGATAGACATCACTGATTGGCCAATTAGAGGTGGTGTGTGCAGCCCCCGTCTGAAGGCGGGAGAAGTCATTAGCGTACATTAGCCTAGCATTGTGGAGATAACAGATTATCATGCCCGCACACATGCGTCTTTAATGAGTTTATCGGCACGCTTCTGCCACAGCGCTGAGCTGCCCGAGGTGATTAAGGCGGGTGGAGAGATAGCGGCGCTGTCAGCCTTCAGACCGCGGCTAGCCAGAGGACACTGGGACGGGGGAACCAACTTTGGTTCACTCACATTGGAACGTCTGCGTGTCTGATCCCAGGCAGTTTGGCTCCCAGAAGGAAGTGCGGGAGTGCGGTGGTGTTGGGAAGGAAGATAAAGGTGACCAGGATCAATAACTGATGATAAATGTAGACTGATATGATCAATATTTATTGAGCTACACATACAGAAGTCTCTCAGTATGGCGTCGGGCCGCCATGTTTGCTAACCCAACACACCAGACGTCTCGGTATGGAGCTGTAGAGGTTCCTAATGGTGTCCTGTGATAATCCATCCCATGCAGCTTGAACATCCTCACACAGTTCCTGCAGATGGTGCGGTAGGGATGGAGGTGGAGCGACACCAGGCCTTCTGGACGTGTGACCACAAACCGTTCATCTTGGTGCTGACCACGGTGCCTCCACACACGGATTCGTTGGGCGTCTCCACCAAGACTAAAGCGGGACTCGTCACTGAAGATGACCCAACGCCATTCTGAGTCACTCCATGACAGTCTGGTACGACACCACTGCAGTCTTTGGTGACGGTGACGTGGTGTTAAGGACAGTCGTGGTAATGGTGTGCAGTTGCAATTTCCCAAATTCCTTGCTCACCAAAAAGAACACACAGGCTCATCTGGTATTCCCCAAAGAACAACTAATTGTCCCTGATGAGTCAAAGGTGGACCTTTTTAGGAAGACATGGGACCCATTACATCTGGCATAAAGCCAACACCACACTCCTCCATAAGAACATCATACCAGCAGTGAAACATGGTGGTGGTAGTGTGATGGTCTGGGGACGACTGATGGAACGATTGATTTTCCTCTCAGTTCATGACCCAAAGCTCAAGCACAGTTGGGCTACGCAGCAGGACCATGACCCGGCGCACACCGGCTGGTCCACCCCTGTCCATAAATGGCCTGGAAGGTTGTTCAGGGTGTTTCCTGTCCTCTTCTCAATAGGTGCTGGGACAGGCTCCAGAACCCTCTACAACCCAGAAACGTCCATTGGACCAATAGTGCCGTAAGGTAAACCACCCACATGTACACAAGGGGGCAGTGAGCACACCTGCCTGAAGCGGTGGGCAGCCCTAGCGACAGCACCCGGGGAGTAGTTGGGGGGAAAGGGGCCTTGCTCAAGGGCACTTCAATCGTGACTGTCGGTTCAGGGAATCAAAGCAACGACCCTCCGGTCACAAGGCTGGTTCCCTAACCTCCAGCTCACAACTAGCCCCAACCCACAACCATTCCCAGATCAAGGAATGGTTAACCTTGAGTGCCAAAGGTAGATCCACCACATATCCGGGAATCTGGAGCAAGGCTTCCCCAGCCCAGACGTGGATCCGTAGTCTCAACATTTTCCACTTCTACAACACTTGATCCTACTTCTAAATGACTCGGGACTGGACAGGTGGCGCTAGTGGAGAGAGAAGCTCAGTGGGTACAGGTTCCACACTTGGGTTCTGGCATTTGTCGAACATCCGAAGCTGGCAACCCTACAGAAGGCCAACCTTCAGAGCAGCTCGATCTGCAAGCCTAGGCCTCACTCAAAGACCCACCTTAGCATTCCCAGCCTTTCCTGCTCGGCTGCTTCAGAAGAAGGTATGGACGCTGGCAGAGCTTTAACTCTGACCCGTCAACAAAGGCGAGATGCCTTTCGAGGCTGGCAGGATGGAAACGTACATTACCTTTTTAAATAAAGCGAGAATGGAGAGAGTGGGAGTGCGAGCGAGAGAGAAAGAGAGGCTGGCTGAGAACCAGATGGAGAGAGAATCAATTTATTTGTTTATGTTCTTCAAAATGTCATTCTCTCTGCTCTCGCGCTCCGTTGATTGCGGCGCCAATAGGTCTGAAGTGGGATCGGAGCAAGACCCTGAATGGCGCGAGAGAGAGAGAGAGAGAGAGAGCGAGAAAGAGAGAGAGAACTCATTTAATCCTCACGCATGGAACAAACACACAATTCCATCAAGCCCTCGGCATGGACCTGGAGAGGAGACGGCGCTCCGGCATTCCAGCCTAGTAGAGAAAACTCAACCTCAGTGTTCAGCTAATGGCTCACAGGAGCTCAGTACGGTTGAACATGTCAATCAGTGGTTTGTGTAATAGGGGTATGGCATCCAAAGCATAGTTAGCATGCCATGCTAGCATGGTGGTTAGCAATTTGCTAATTAATTATTAACTAGGAGAAGAAAATGCATATCCATTCACCCAACTCCAAAAGGCTCGCTTAGCACATTAGCGACTCCACCTGAGATTACTTTGAGATAGCCCAGTAAAGTTTGAGGCTAGCTTTAGGTCTGCAGTTTGGACGATGCTAATTGTACTCTATTAGCCTCGCCAGATTCAGTGCACCACTACAGAGGACAACTACATTCTGGATAATGGCGGAAACTGCAATCTAGGCTCCCCGGGCTCTGCTGTGAAGCAAAAAGCAAAGTTGGTGTAACAATGGAAGAGTGCCTTGCTAGCATAGCGGTTAGCAATTTCTTAATTAGCGCAATGCTATCAACAAAGCCCACACGAATAAAGCATGCTTGTCCATTTACCCAACTCAGAGACTCGCTTAGTACATTAGCGACTTTACCTGAGATTACTTTGAGATAGCCCAACGAAGTTTAAGGCTAGCTTTAGGTCTGCAGTTTGGACGATGCTAATCATGGTGCTCTATTAGCCTCGCCAGATTCAGTGCACCACTACAGAGGACACCGAACATGTCTTAGCTGATCAACTACATTCTGGATAATGGCGGAAACTGCAATCTAGGCTCCCGGGCTCTGCTGTGAAGCAAAAAGCATAGTTGGTGTAACAATGGAAGAGTGCCTTGCTAGCATAGCGGTTAGCAATTTCCTAATTAGCGCAATGCTATCATCAAAGCCCACATGAAAAAAGCATGCTTGTCCATTTACCCAACTCAGAGACTCGCTTAGCACATTAGCGACTCTACCTGAGATTACTTTGAGATAGCCCAACGAAGTTTGAGGCTAGCTTTAGGTCTGCAGTTCGGACGATGCTAATCATGGTACTCTATTAGCCTCGGCAGATTCAGTGCACCACTACAGAGGACACCGAACATGTCTTAGCTGATCAACTACATTCTGGATAATGGAGGAAACTGCAATCTAGGCTCCCGGGCTCTGCTGTGAAGCAAAAAGCATAGTTGGTGTAACAATGGAAGAGTTGCTGTTTGTATTTCAGCGTTCCGAGGAAAGTGGAAATTGCTCTTGCCTTGCTCTTTTCTGAAAGTGTTCACATTGCCCTCAGCTTTTCGGCAACGCTGTCAGTTCAGACTGCTGCTGGAGTGGTCAGTCAGAAATAGCAGGACGGACCTACAGCACACCCCGGGGGGGTGCTTTTGACGTGTCCTCTACAGCTGGGTGGCCAGAGGAAGTGGGGGGAAGTGAACTGAACTGTAATGAACTTGGAAAACTAAAGGGGTTAGGGTGAAACTGGACTGGAATGAACTAAAGCAAACGAAACAAATACACTAGACTGGATTGCAGCAAGGTGAATAAGACTAAACTGGACTGGACTAAACCAAACTAGACTGGAATAGGCTAACTATTAAACAAGATTGGACTGGATTGCATTTAGCCGACCTGGGCTAGAATACGCTGAACTGGACTAGACCAGACTGAACTGGATTGCACTTAGCTGACCTGGGCTAGAATACGCAGAACTGGACTAGACAAGACTGCACTGGTCTAGACTCACTATTAAACTAGACTGGATTGCACTTAGCTGACCTGGGCTAGACTATGCTGAATTGGACTAGACCAAATTAAACTACACTAGACTGGGTTGCATTTAGCTGACCTGGGCTAGACAATGCTGAACTGGACAAGACCAAACTAGGCTAGACTGCACTGGTCTAGACTGACTATTAAACTAGACTTCACTGGATTGCATTTAGCTGATCTGGCTAGACTATGCTGAACTGGACAAGACCAAACTAGGCTAGACTGCACTGGTCTAGACTGACTATTAAACTAGACTGGACTGGATTGCATTTAGCTAATCTGGCTAGACTATGTTGAACTGGACTAGACCGAACTAAACTAGACTGGACTGCGCTGGTCTAGACTGACTATTAAACAAGACTGCACTGGATGGCACTTAGCTGACCTGGGCTAGGCTACGCTGAACTGGACAAAACCAAACTAGACTAGACTGCACTGGTCTAGACTCACTATTGAACTTGACTGGACTGCACTTAGCTGACCTGGGCTAGACTATGCTGAACTAGACCAAGAGACCAAACAAAACTAGACTGGACTGGACTAGATTGACTATTAAACTAGACTGGACTGGATTGCACTTAGCTGAGCTGGGTTGGACTATCCTGAACTGGACTAGACCAAAGTAAACTAAACTAGACCGCACTGGTCTAGACTCACTATTAAACTGGACTAGACTGGAATAATGAGAAATGGCGACTGCTACATCGCTGCATGACCCAACACGACCCATTGTCAGACTGATGTGCGGGTTCTTGTTTTCCTGCAAGGCAATGAGAACATCAATCTGAAAGCTGATCACATGAGTGCGCCGGCCCGGAAGATGATGGTGCATCCTAAATGCCAACTGCCTCCGGAAAACCATCGCAAGCCCGAACTCCAGTTGTAGAGAACCGGCGATGGCACAACAACACAACGGCTGTTGGCACATTTGAATAATTCATGACTGAATAAGATTTAACCCAGTTCAGCCTCAGCACAATCTACAGCGCAGCTCGGCATGTCCCCCCACAGGCACACCACGCAGAACACACCCCGGGCCCGGTCCCCAGAGCCAGAGCCGGAGCCAGGGGTTGTGTAAGGGGAAGATTTGAACTGCTTCAGGCTTTTCTGTATTAATGCTCGTTATAGATAATTCAGCAGCTCCGGTGGGGACGAGGCCTTTTTAAAAACACCCATCCATCACATTAACCGCCTCCTGTTCAACGGTAGAACTGGGGTCCTGAGACCCAACACTCCAGAGATCGTCCACAAGGGGTTTACGGTCCTCTGGTAATCCCAAATCTGAAGAACACAACATGGCCAAAAGTATATGGACACCTACCTATTTACCCACCTGTAGGAACATGCTGGACATTCCGTCCCTAAATCATTGGGATTAAGGGGAGTTGCCTCCTGCTCCCCCTTAGCGAATATAACAGCCTCTATAGCTCTTTGGGAAGTCTTTCCACTTCCATTTTGGAATGTGAATGTGGGAATTTGTGCCTGTACAGTCCAAACAACATCTTTTGGGATGTCTGGAAGTAGGTATAGCACACAGTTCATCCCCTAAGGTGTTCAGGGGGGCTGAGGTCATGCCGCTAAGGCTCCTCCACACCAGATTCCTTCCTCCATGTCTTTTCGGAGGAGGTGTTGCGCAGAGGGAATCAGTTATCCTGGATCAGGAAAGGGATTTTCCCCAAACTGATCCACACAGCTGGAAGCATGTAACTGCCTAGAATGTCGTATTACCATCACCCTGCACTGGAACTGAGGAACCCAAACCCAGACAGAGCCCCAGACCATCATCCCTCCTCCACCAAACTTTACTGCTGGCTGCAATCTGCCATTTTTCCTGGATAGCGGATGTAGACCTCTCCTGGAATTCATACCGCACAAAACCAGGATCTGTCCAACTATACAAAAGACTGCAAAAAATCTATAGACCCAGTAAAAATTACCATGACCTGTGCTATGATGGATTAGGAGGGTCTGGTGCTGGTTATAGCTCGGTCAGCCTGCCGTCAACATGGAACCACTGGTCAGAGTATAGCCTGGCTCAGACCTAAACTGATAATCCAGTAGTCATACCTTCAATTAGCAGAGAAAAAAATGGATGATAAAGCAGAGTAGAGAGTATGAGGAAAACAATAAAAGAAACACGTTTGAAAAAAAAATCCGTGAGCAAGAAAGAAATAAAGAAAGAAAGAAAGAAAATATGAAGCGAATAGAAATAGATTAAGAAAGGTGAGCAGAATGACCAAAATAGGGAGAGCGAGATGCCTCCGAGAGTGATGATAAGAACTTGAGCATTGAAGAAAAGAAAGAATAATAAAAGATCATAAACAAGAAGAGAGAAAGAATAAATAGACAACGCAGAACTAAGAGAGCACGAATAGAAACGACAGGACAAAAAGGCGCGAATGAGAAAAAGCAAAAGCGAAAAAGAAAAAATGAAGAGAAACAGGAAAAAGAAGCAAAAAAACATTCAAAGGAAGACAAACAAAGGCGGACAGGCTCTAGAAAATTGACAGAGTAAGAAAAAGAGATACAGACAAAAGAAAGGAACGGAGGATAGAAATTAGAAGACCTGCTGGTTGACTGTGCCCGCTGCTTGCCTGGGGGAACTACGTTCCCCACACTCCTTAGCAGATGACGTCACCACCGCCGTCGTCCTCCGGCAGCCTATCCGAACACTCTTTGACTACACCTGTTTACATTATTAGTCCCCGTTTCCGTCCCCGCGCCTGTTTAAAGCCCCGCCGCCTTGTGTGAGGTTCTTGCATTCCCTGCCAGCCAATTCTCTACCATTTAGTACGCTACTTGTTGCAGTTTTTGACACTAGTTTGCACCCTTAGACCGTTGAACCCTAGCGTCGTCTGTACTTGTCATCTTGTTTTAGCTCTTCGTGTAGCTAAGAAACGCTCTGACTGTTCATTCGACGCTACCCTGCATTCCTTATTTCCTCTAAATAAATCTATTCCCAATTGATTTACATTAACCCCGCTGTGTAAGTCGGTTCCTGCATCATCCAGACGGCCTCTAGACACAGGACATAAGTAGGACAGATACATTAAAGAAGACGGGGGTGTGACATTGAGAAGAGCAACACGAAGACCAAAGAGACAAAAAAGAGGACGAAGAAAATATGCATTTTGAACTGGAAAAAGTGACGGAGGAAAAAACTGAAAAAAAATGTGAGAAGGAGAAATATAGAATACCAGAAAAAGGAATGAGAGAACAGATAGAAGAGATTTACAATAGGAAGGCCAAATGTGAAGTGAAGAAAAAAGAGGGGGAGAGTAGTGACAGGAAGGAGAGGGTAGAGATAGAAAGAGAGAACTGAAAGAGAGTGGAATGAGCGGGTAAGATGGCAAAGAGATGGATGAGGAGGGAGGAAGAGAGAGAGACTCTGTAAGCAGATGGAAGACGGAGAGATGGGAGAGTGAGGGAGGGAGAGAAGTCTAGAGTCTTGTAAAAGGCCGTGAACGATGCCGGGACGAGATGGATGGCTGAGACGAGAGAGAGAGAGAAAGGGTCTAAGAGAGTGTGAACGAGGGATTTAAAGAGAGGGGATGAGAGTCTGATAAGAGACCCGCGTGAACGAGGCAGAGAGATACGCGAGACCGAGAGACTGTTAGAGGGTGAAACCAAGGGAGAGAATGAGAGAGATACTGTATAAGCAGATGCGTGAATTGAGAGGAGAGAGATGAGAGAGAGTGGTGAATGAGTGGAGAGACTTGTAAAGAGAGTGAAAAGAGGGAGAGATAGACGAGGGAGAGACTGTAAGAGAGATGAACGCAGGCAGAGGATGGGAGAGAGAAGAGGATAAGAGTACTGAAGAGACTGTGAATGAGGGAGAGAGAGACTGTAATGAGACCGTAGAACGACGGGAGGAGAATGAGATTGGGAGATGGAGGAGGTCTGTAAGAGAGTGGAAGAGGGAGGAGAGAGGGGGAAGAGATGGAGGGAGAGAGGAGAGAAGAGAGAGAGTGAACGAGGGACGAGTGGGAGTGCAGGGAAGAGACTGAGACGTCTGTTAAAGAGAGGTGGGTAAACGAGGGAGAGATGGAGAGAGAGGACCTGATAAGAGACGGTGAGAGAGTAGTAAAACGAGGGGAGATGAAAGGTGAGATAGCGAGGGAAGAGAGGTGGAAGAGAGGGGACGAGGACCGGAGGAGAAGGAGACGAGACTGTAAAAGAGGGAACGACTGGGAGAGACAGCGGAGGAGAGAGACTGTAAGATAGTGAACATGAGGGAGACAGAAGGAGACTCACAAGAGATATGAACTAGGCCCAGACGAGCATCGGAGAGAGAGAGAGACTGTAAGAGAGTAAAGGAGGGGCCCGAGATGGATAGACGAAGAGAGAGACGGATTTACGAGAGTGAATGAATGAAGGAGAGATGCGACGAGATGACCTGTAAGGAGACGTGAACAGAAGGGAGAGATGGAGAGAGAGAACTGTAATGAAGACGGTTGACATGATGGGAGTAGAAGGCAGATGGAGAGAGAGCACTGTAAGAGAGTGACTGTGAACGAGGGAGACGAGATGTGGAGAGAAGGAGACCTTGTGAAGAGATCGTGGAATGAGGCGGGAGCAGAGGCTGAGCAGAGACTGTAATGAAGAGTGAAAACGAGCAGGAGAGATGGAAGAGAGAGCCGAGAGAGAGACTGCTAAGAGATCGTATCCGTGATACGAGCGGGAGAGATGGATGAGGGAGAGACTGTAGAAGAATGAGGGAGAGACTGTAAGAGAGTGAATGAGGGAGAGATGGGAGAGAGGAGTCGCTGTTAAGGAGTGACAAATACGTAGGGAGTCCGTATGGGGGGAAGAGAGAGAGTGTAAGAGAGTGAACGATGGGAGAGATGGAGGGAGAGACTGTAAGAGAGTAACGAGGGGAGTAGATGGACGTGAAGACGAAGGGAGTAGATGGAGAGAGAGAGAGAGAGACTGTAAGAGAGTGAACGAGGGAGATACGAGAGATGGAGTGAGAGAGGACTGTAAGAGAGTGAATGAGGGAGAGTGATGTAAAAGAGAGTAGATGGACTGTTAAGAGTAGTGATGAAGGAGAGATGGAGGAGAGACAAGAGAAGAACGAGGCGATGTAGACTGGAGCGAGAGAGAGCTGTAAGAGAGCAGAGTGAACGAGGGAGTTAATGAGGGAGCGATGGAGGAGAACTGTAATAGTAGTAACGAGGGGAGAGGAGAAGCAGACTGTAAGAGAGTGAAGTGAAGAGGGAGAGATGTAAGAGAGGAGTGACTGGAGAAGAGAGACTGTAAGGAGAGTGAATGATAGAGAGAGAGGGAGAGGTGAAATCGAGGGTGAGAGAGAGAGACTGTAAGAGAGACGTGAACGAGGGGAGTGAGAGATGGAGAGAGAGGGAGTGATGGAGTATAGACTAGTAAGAGAGTTAACGGAGTGACATAGACTGAGAGAGAAACGAGAGAAGATGGAGAGAGACTGTAAGGAGGAACGAGAGACTGTAAGAGACGTAAAGTGACAGGGAGAGATGAAGAGAGACTGAAGAGGAGGGGAACAGATGGAGAGAGAGACTGTAAGAGAGTGAACGTGAACGAGGGAGGAGAGTTGAGACTGCAAAAGTAGATGGCCGGCCGCCTGGGCTGTAAGGAGAAGTGCTGCCCCCAGATGAGCCCGGCTGGTCGCTGCCAGTGAGCCCTCGTCTGTTGCTCGGTGCCTGATCGATGCTGAAGCCTCGTGAGGCCCGATTTCACTTTCACTACTGACCTGGTAACGGACGCTCGGTCGGCTCTCCCAAGGGTAGCGCTGCCCCCCGCCGCTCCCCCGAGGCACCAGCGCTCCCCCCGCCACCGCTAGCCCCCGGGCCCCTCCCCCGCTGCTCCACGGCCCCGGCCCCCGCTGCCTAAAATTCAAATCTGAAATATGAGCCTCAGAGAGCCGTGATGGATGGGTCAACACGGGGACGGAGAATGAATGATCAATTCAATGTGTTTTATTTATTAGAGAACACACAGACTCGCCGCAGCCTGCAGTCGCACACTCGGCGCCCTGGGCAGTCGCACACTCGCACAGCATGTCATTTCTCAGCCACAGCAACCACCGATCTTATCTGCCCAGCTGAGATTTACATGCGCGCAATTATGGGCTGGATTACGGCTGCTGGACGGCTCGCACTCACTTGTCCCATCATGCTCGCTGATGGAATCCTAACGTGATAGTTTGGCCAAAAGTCCACGCTCATGACATCCGGCTCGCCTCCCCCGCTACATATTACCAGCCGGGCACAGCCAGCAGCCCACCCCCCGCTGGCTGACGGTGCCTGAGCCATAAAGGCACATGGGCATGCATGCCCAATACTTCCTGACATCCTCTGAGTAGGGCAGCGCCGCCCGCACAGCGATCCCACCCTTCAAAGTATGGACCATCCCAGTGATCCAGAGTGATCCTCTAGTGCCAAGGGCAGCACAGCGGACGAGGGATGCTCGCTTCTCTCAGTCTACTGTCCTGTCCTCACTATTGGCGGGACTCCTTACAGCTCGTTGGGCATTGCCATCAACTCCAGTTCTACTAGGTGGCGTCTTAGAGTAGCGAAGTCCATGCAAGAAGGTGCCACTCTCATGCACACTCCCACCTCGGGCCCAAAGCTCTAGCCACTGGTGACTGACCTAAATCTGTTTGGTCACCTTGCGGGGCGTCCGATGCGCCTGCTTCAATGTGTAGAGCACACTGGTCGTAGACGGGTGGTCCGCCCAGTCCATACCTCGTCGTAGTGTCTGGGCACCTTGTGTCTTGGCGGCAGGTTTATGGCTATGGCCTGGTATCCTGGTGCCTGTCATGGGGTGCCGACCCCTCTCCCTGAACCCCCTCTGAGTCACTCAGCCGACTGGACCCTAGATGAACATGAGGCCGGCCACGAACTGGTTCGTCACTCTCCACCGTCACCGATCGCTGCAACGCCATCACGTGTTAGCTGAGAGTACCCATTTCTACTAACGTGGTGCCCACTTCTGGTGCCCATCATCCATGCCAAGGAAGGAAGGACCACGGGAGACACCCATGACTCCACTGCTGACTGACCAGTTGTCCACATAGACAAGGCCATCCATGGAGCCGGGGACAATGCTGGTATGGCAAAAAAAGCCCGATGGACCCACTCAGGTCCCCTGGGAAGGGGGTCAGGGAGATGACCATCTGGGTTGTCCTGGAAGAGTGGCGGACCACAGAACAACCAATAAACAAAAACCAAGCCCTGGTGTAGAAGTCTGACGGCAGCGGGGGCAGCCGGCAAGGTCAAGGTCGGGCCAGGAGCGGCCGAAGTGGTTGCTGGTGGGTTCGAAGATTCAGGCTGGGGGTGCTGATGTTTGTCGCCATGACACTGAAGATTAGCAGGAGTGTAGCTCGAGCATCCGGGCAGATCCAGAAGCAATGGGAAATGTATGGTTTTCTGGAGGGCCCCAACATATGCCAGATTCCCACTTCAACTGTCTACATGGCTGTTTTCTTGAGGTTTTTCAAAGCCGGCACATCAGATGGAATCCCAAATCGCCACGCTCTGGAAAAGCATTCAGGAGGCCCAAGCCCTGCAGCCTAATCGCGGAGGGCACGGGTGGAAACACGCAAGCCAAGTCATTGCGTCCCGTTGTCGGCACAAAGAAAGCACAACCCTATGACGACATATGTCCACACCTGCTTTACCCGTCTTGGCATCCATCCTGCACTTTCCTTATCTTGTGGTCCTTAACCGGGGTCCACTGTTTTGTGGATTCAGCAAGACGCAACATAGCTCCTCTTTCAATGGTCAAGCTTTCCGGGAACCTCATGGCAGGGTCCTTGTGGTGGTCCTGTCCATCATTTGCCCTTTGAGTTTGTGGTTGCATCGTTCCCCTCATGGCGGAATGCTATCCCACTTCTGACACCAGTGTTGCATGGGCACAGAAGAAGCCTTGGGAAACATGGAGCTTCAAGGGAATGCTCTTTTATGGAACACAGCATCAGGGGGGAACCACTGCCAGGACTTGCTGAAATATCCCGACAGTAGGTAGAACACTTTAACCTCAAGCTCCACTTGATTGCAACTCATTCACAATTAAAGACTTTCTTACTGGGGGTCCGGCAGACTCTGCACGTGGCCCCAACAAGCCAGCAGTGGGATGCTACATAGTCCCTCTTTCAAGGTCCACTCTGCAGACTTCACCCAGTCCACCTGTGATCCACTGGTGTCTCCTCCACAGTCCTGATTGCCCATCTTTGGGATACTGGTCCTTCCTTGTGGTCCTTGGCACAGCAGGGTTTGGTACCCATTCCATGGAGCATCTGTTCCTTGACTCTCACTGCCAGTCGTAGTATTCCTCAGCCAGACTTTGGATCTCTCCAACGTGTAGCCTTTTAGGTTGTGGTAGTGCCACACTACCTTTGCTCTCCAGACAACTGGCGAGGGGGGGCAAGCCCACTTCCCACACCAGTATGGCATTGGCATAGGAGACCATCACGCTTTCAGCAGGAACCAGTGCTGTAGCTGTAACGACAGTGAAGCAGGCAGGCCAGAACTGAAGGCCAGCATGACTGGCGTGTCTGGGCTTCCTGGCAGGTTCCTCCACACGGCCACTCTGAGCTCCCAGTGAGCAAGACAAGGGTCACAGGGGCCAGGAGAAACCCCCTTAGTTCAAATAGGAAACCTCAAGAGGAACCAAGACTCCTCGGGTCAACACCAGATATCAAGACCAGCTAAGGAAAGGAGCGCTCCGTGTTTGTAAGGTGGAGGAATGAATGTCTGATTAGCTTGTAGTTAGGTAGTCGGGTCATCGGATGGGTCAGCAGGACACAGGCCAATCTTCCACAATCCAGGACAGCCAGGAGCTCTGTGGTGAGCAGTGGCTCCCAGTCATTGAATCAGCCCGCACAGGATGGGCAGCAGTCCAGCTCAGGCAGAGAGATCAGGCAGACTGTTAGCTCTTACAGAAGACCTGAACACACTACATGGTGTTAACAGAGGTCAGCAGTGACTCCGGTAGGCCTGGCTATGCCCCTGGTCTACGCTCTCCCACGAGTCCACGGTTGTTGGAGACAATAGCCAGCTGCTCCAACACTGTAAAGGCACAGCAGAACTGAAGGCCAGCGTGACTGCCGTGTCTGGGGTTCCTGGCAGGTTCCTCCACACGGCCGCTCTGCATGTCAAGTCCACTTTTACTTATATAGCACTTTTCACACCAGATGATGCAGCTTTACAAAGAATCTGGTGTCCGAGCTCCCAGTGAGCAAGACAAGGGTCACAGGGGCCAGGAGAAACCCCCTTTAGTTCAAATAGGAAACCTCAAGAGGAACCATTACTCCTCGGGTCAACACCAGATATCAAGACCACCACAGGAGCGCTCCGTGTTTGTAAGGTGGAGGAATGAATGTCTGATTAGTCTGTAGTTAGGTAGTTTGGTCATCGGATGGGTCAGCAGGACGCAGGCCAATCTTCCACAATCCAGGACAGCCAGGAGCTCTGTGGTGAGCAGTGGCTCCCAGTCAGAGAATCAGCCCGCACAGGATGGGCAGCAGTCCGGCTCAGGCAGAGCGTTCAGACAGACAGTTAGCTCTGACAGAAGACCTGAACACACTACATGGTGTTAACAGAGGTCAGCAGTGACTCCGACAGGCCTGGCTATGCCCCTGGTCTACAGTCTCCCACGAGTCCATGGTTGTTGGAGACAATGGCCAGCTCCTCCAACACTTTCAAGGCACAGCAGACTAAAACAAACGCACACCGAAGGCACCACGGAGAGAAAAAACCCAGGAAAAATTGCGAGGCAAGAATCGGGCTCCAGGTTTTAAGATGCAGCCGAACAAGGAACAAATAAACACAATTAAAGGAATTAAAACATGAAGGGAAAACAGACCCCCCTCCCTGCAGCTCGGCTGGGGGGTTTAAAAGCTTCAGAAAGCCCCTGAAAGCACAGATAACGCTCTTTTAATGTGTTTATATGAAGCACGGGCAGCGAGGCGAGGCGAGGCAGGCGCGGAATCGTTTTTAAAACCGCCACGCGCGCTCAGGGACACCTGGAGAGATGCACGGCCGAGACAAACTAGCTCTGAACGTTGCGTGAGATGTTTGTCTACATATGCATGAGGCTTTTATGGAAATGGGCTTCGCCTCCATTCGTGACGGTGCACTGTAGGATCGGACGATTAGGAGCCCGTGTGCTGAAGGACAGCTGTGTGCTGATTTATGATCTCATGCTCAGGTGAGTGATTTATACCTGGCTGGTGGGAGAACATGCATGCTAATTACCGACTCCGAGAAAGACAGGTGGAGGGTCAGGTCACATGATGCATGAATCGTAACTACACTAGGTCTGTCGCTGGTGGGGCCCAGCGCACTGCCGAGCGTAATTACGTCATTACATGATTAATCAACAGGGGGCAAGACGGGGGCAAATACTTATTCACAACTCTGGGGATAACAGTGGTGACCAGGATCATTAACTGATCATAAATACAGACGTCTCGGTATGGAGCTGTAGAGGTTCCTAATGGAGTCCTGTGATAATCCATCCCATGCAGCTTGAACATCCTCACACAGTTCCTGCAGATGGTGCGGTAGGGTTGGAGGTGGAGGGACACCAGGCCTTCTGGACGTGTAACCCCAAACCGTCCATCTTGGTGCTGACCACGGTGCCTCCACACACGGATTCGTTGGGCGTCTCCACCAAGACTAAAGCGGGACTCGTCACTGAAGATGACCCAACGCCATTCTGAGTCGCTCCATGACAGTCTGGTACGACACCACTGCAGTCTTTGGTGACGGTGACGTGGTGTTAAGGACAGTCGTGGTAACGGTCTGTGTGCATGTAGTCCTGGGTGGTGCAGCCGTCTACCGATGGTGCTGCACTAACAGGTTGACTCATGGAGGACACCACCGCTCACTGACTGTCTGCTATCGTCGCTGTAGGGTCTACTCGTGTGAGGTCACTGGGACTAGGCCATCTCTCTGGGGTCAGGGTCTTGTCCTGCTGCTTGCGGAGACCCTCTGGACTGAGGGGTCTACGTTGGCCTCTGGGAGAGTAAAAAGTTTGGAGACCTTGTAGTAGCTCTAACTCTCGTAGTGCTTTGATGAGCTCTTTAGAGAAGACACAGCGTTCGGAAATGTACAGGCACCCAGCGAGGGTCCTCTGCTAATTCTGTTAGCATGCTAATCATTATATGGATCTAATTTATTGAGACTGCAAGGACGTTCCTGGTACATGGCACAGCGTTGGCATTCACAGCAGGGTTTGGTATCACTCAGGGCTCCCATCTACCCTGTGTGGTTTGGTTGCTGGTATCATGGGCATGTCCATAATGGGCGACTAGCACTGGACCAGCCGGGGTAGCCAACCTAAGTAGTAGCAGCTACTGTGAACCCTGGGATTTGTTCATGTTGTCCATATTTGTCTCCTACAGCGTCCGTAACCACATTAGCAAGCTAATTTGAGATTACTGCACATCTGCATGAGTGTGCAATGAAGCTAATGCGCTAATCCTATATTAGTCTCAAGGCAGCATGGCGGTAGCAAGGGTGTAGCATATTTGCCTCACAGCAAGAAGGGCTTGGATTTGATTCCTGGCTGGGGCGTCTGGGGAGCTGGGGCGTCCGGGGAGCTGGGGCATCTGGGGAGCTGGGGCATCCAGGGAGCTAAAGCCCAGGGAGCTGGGGTGTCCAGGGAGCTAAAGCGCCCAGAGAGCTGGGGCGTCCAGGGAGCTAAGGTGCCCAGGGAGCTAAGGTGCCCACAGAGCTGGGGCGTCCGGGGAGCTGGGTCATCCAGGGAGCTAAGGTGTCCAGGGAGCTAAGACGCCCAGGGAGCTGGGGCGTCCAGGGAGCTGGGGCATCCAGGGAGCTAAGACGCCCAGGGAGCTGGGGCGTCCAAGGCGCTAAAGCCGAGGGTAGCTGGGGCATCCAGGGAGCTAAGGCGCCCAGGGAGCTGGGGCATCCAGGGAGCTGGTGCTCCAGGTTCCTGCCACAGTCCAGAGACATGCAGTCAGGTGAACTGGAGATGCTAAACTGCCCACTAGGTGTGAGGGAACAGTGTGTCTGTCCTGTGATGGACTGGCAGCCTGTCCAGGGTGTTCCCTACCGTCTGCCCTGGGAAAAGCACAGTTGATTGTAACTGACCAACCTGTTCACAGTCAGAAACAGCCTCCCTGGATACTCAACGGAACAGATGCAACGTGAGCAATGCATTGTGGGAAATAGCCAATAGCCAATTTCCAGCACTTCTGTGCTTCCAGCAAACCTCCACCAAACCTTGTGTGTAAGTGCTGAGCTTGCCTGTCCGTCACGACGAGTGTTTACTTGCCTGTTATGGTTCTTGTTGCATCCGAGCATCAGCTGGACGGGAGCATGGAGGGGAAGAGAATGCAGAGTCGTCATGAATCACCCAAAGCTTTCTGATAAAGGAAATGACTCGTCATGTCTCTGAATAATGGACTGTAATGTGCTCTCCAGTCTGGGTGATGAATGGCCTCCCATTACACCACCACCACTTATAAAGTTACAGCTGCTGAGATTAAGACTCGTTAAGCTCATCCGCCAACATGCGGGGCTGCGGGGCTGCGGAGCGGGAGCAGCGGGTGGGCTGAGCAGCTAATGATGTCGTACCTGTTAGAGCTACAGCACACTGACTGCTGGTAAGGTAAGTCACTAAGGTGCTGCTAGCTTAAGGTGTTCCAGGTGATGGTTAAGGTGTTCCTGGTGATGGTTAAAGTGTTCCTGGTGATGGTTAAGGTGTTCCAGGTGAGGGTGATGGTTAAGATTTTCCAGGTGATGGTTAAGGTGTTCCAGGTGATGACTAAGGTGTTCCAGGTGATGACTAAGGTGTTCCAGGTGATGACTAAGGTGTGCCAGGTGATGGATAAAGTGTTCCAGGTGATGGTTAAAGTGTTCCAGGTGATGGTTAAAGTGTTCCAGGTGATGGTTAAGGTGTTCCTGGAGATGGTTAAGGTGTTCCAGGTGATGGTTAAGGTGTTCCTGGAGATGGTTAAGGTGTTCCAGGTGATGGATAAAGTGTTCCAGGTGATGGTTAAGGTGTTCCTGGAGATGGTTAAGGTGTTCCAGGTGATGGATAAAGTGTTCCAGGTGATGGTTAAGGTGTGCCAGGTGATGGTTAAGGTGTGCCAGGTGATGGTTAAGGTGTGCCAGGTGATGAATAAGGTGTTCCAGGTGATGGTTAAGGTGTTCCAGGCGATGGTTAAGGTGTTCCAGGCGATGGTTAAGGTGTTCCAGGTGATGGGTAAGGTGTTCCAGGAGATGGTTAAAGTGTTCCAGGTGAGGGTTAAGGTTTTCCTGGTGATGGTTAAGGTGTTCCAGTGCTGGTGCTATAGTATCCCATACACTTGCTAGGATGTTGGTATGCTGATGCTATGGTATCCCAGTTGGTTGCTAAGATGTTACTATGCTGTTGCTATGTTATCCCAGATTTTTGCTTGCCTGTTGTTAGGCTATTGCTGTGGTATACCAGTTGTTTGTAAATGTGTTGCTAGCCTATTGCTATGATATCCCATATAAGTAGCTAAGTACCTGCCAGGCTATTGCTATGGTATCCTAGTTCGTAGCTAAGCTTATGTTAGCCAGTGGCTATGGTATCCCAGATAATTGTATGGCATTGCTACGCCGTTGTTATGCTATCCCATATGGCTGCTAAGGTTTTGATAGGCTTCTGCTATAATATCCCAGGTGGTTGGTAAGGGGCTGATAGGCTATTGCTTTGGAGTGCCAGGTGGTTGCTAACGTGTTGCTAAGCTATTGCTATGGTGTCCCTGGTGGTTGGCATGATGTTACTATGCCATTACAGTAGTATTCCAGGTGGTTCCTAAGGTGTTGCTAGGCCATTGCTGTACTATCCCAGTTGGTTGCTATGCTGTTGCTAGGCTAGTGCTATTGGATCCCTCAGTGTTACAAAAGTGTTGTTAGCTCATTGCTATGGTATCCCCGGTGGTTGGCATGATGCTACTACGCCATTACATTAGTATTCCAGGTGGTTGCTAAGGTGCTGCTAGGCCACTGCTGTACAATCTCAGTTGGTTGCTATGCTTTGCTAGGCTATTGCTATTGTATCCCTCAGTGTCACTAAGCTCTTGCTAGCCCATTGCTATCCCCAGTGGTTGGTAAGATGTCTCTAACCTATTGCTGTGGTATCCCAGGTGGCTGCTAAGGTGTTGCTAAGCCATTGCTATGGTAGGCGAATAAGGGAGTACGTGTTTCCCTCAGGGCAGACAGTGGATGGTTTGTGCAGGCAGTACACTTACAAGCTAAAGTAAGTAGCTAGAGTAACTGATGATAACTTTCGCTAGCTAGCTAGCTAGTTGGTAAGCTAGCAAAGCTCATCGAGCTAGCAAACTTTGCTCTTAGCATCCGATGGAAACTATTACGATGCTAACAGATAAAGTATTCATTCATCATAGTACATTAGCTCAGAAGAAATGATCATTGAAGTTCCAGGTATATTCAGTTCTGCCCTGAACATAGGCATATGGCTAACTGTATTTGGTTGCATCCGTCTTGAAGCCATAAGGCACGTGAGCATGTCCGTTACAGTGAATTCACTCCAGCTAATTAGGTATCCATCATTCTCGCCAACCTTCATTCTCATGATAACATCGCTGTAGTTCTGACCATCACTGACGTTCAAGGTAATGACCTAATCTATGGAACCTATTCAGCTTCCTCAGAAGAAGATGAGGCTCATGGGAAATTAACCGCTTCATAGACGCACCTATTGTTGTTCAATCAAAGCCAGGCTGAAATGAATGGATGTCATTAGAAACCTCTCAAATATCATTTCCACTAGCACGCACTGAAAACCCCAGGACGCTGCCTGTGAGGAGAGGAAGGATGGTGGTGGGTTCACGGGCAGCAGCAGGGTCAGCTGTCGTACTGCTGGATGGGTTGATGCCGTATGATGCCGAGATTCAAAGCATGGCCTTTGAATTAGCGACATGTCCCATGCTAATGAGCATTAAGAAAGTGTGGATGGAGCAGAGTGCAGAGATACTACCACCGGCTACAGCATGTGGTGGAGAACCACTTACTCCACCAATACTGATTTAAACCATGAGTTTAGGCTGACATCATCTCTGTTGAAATTACTAAGCTTAATCGAAAGCATAGCATAATCCTGTCTTCTGGATTAAAATTTTAAATATTTTAAATTTTTAGTATTTTATTTATATTTTTCTGTACTTTCTGTATATAGATCTTATTTATCATTGGTATATTTTCTGACACTTCCATTCTTTCCTCTGTGCTGCTGTAACATTGCAAATTTCCCCACTGTGGGATCAATAAAGCATTATCCTATTTTATCTTATCTTAAAAACTCCACCCACTGCAAAACGATCTTACATCTAGGTGAAATATCCTAAAATTCTCATTTTGAAATTGTCGGATGTTTATTTTAAGATAATTTATTTAATTACCAGACTTTTTACATGTTTTATTTATTTAATTTTTTTGCTTTTTCTAATTAAATTTTCAATAAGCCAACTTTTCTTATTATATCAGGAGATATTTTGGCCTGTTTCCAGCATGTTTCTTTAAATAAGCTATTGGATCTGCCCATATAATGAGACCATTTGGCAAACTAATTTAAGTACTTAAAACATGTGTAAAAAAAACTGAATAAAATCAATAAATAATAAAATAATAATGAAGATAAAAAATGAGAATTTTTGAAAATTGGGAGAATTGAGAATTTTACTATTTTATTTTGTGACAGGAGATTTTGAAGTGAAAGCCAGACACCCCTTGCTTCATAACTGTGGTAGGATGATTTTATTTGTGATTAATATATATTCAAGTTCTCATTTTCAAACTCCTGAAATATAATTTTTAGATTATTTTATTTCCAGATATATTTTTATTTGTTTGACGTATACTGGCAGATAGCGTAGCCTGTGTCAAGCTACTCTTAAAATAAGAACCATCTGCCAGTAGTGAAAAAATATTGGCTTAATATTATTTAAAAAAAAAAAAAAAATATATATATATATATATATATATATATATATATATATATATATATATATATATATATATATTATTTTTTTTTATAATATTAAGCCAATAATATTATATTATATATATATATATATATATAATATTATATATTGTTTATATATATATATATTTTATTTATTTATTTATTTTTTCTTTAATTTATATATATATCTATATATATATATATATATATATATATATATATATGTATGTATGTATGTATATAATCAAATAAGAAAAAAATTTATTTGAAAAAAAAAAATTCTACATTTTACTTGCCAAGACGTTTTTGGCAGTGCATCTGGTGAAGCACCACGTTAGATGACCGTGTGTAAAAGCTGGTTTAAATCAAGCTCCGCCTACTCAATCTCTAAGCTAATACACTTTCAGGACTGCAGACGAGGAAGCACCGTGGGGGGACAGTGAGGCCAAGGGAAGAGGTCTCGCAACAAGCGTCCCAGAGGACAGCGACCCTGAGGACCCGCCGGCAGAACAGCATGGTGGCCTTGACCAAGACCGCCCAACAATGCTTTAAGCAGGTGCCTATGCTGTGGTTGGCTGAGATTGACAGTGGGGGCTCCAGCGAACACTAGCAGCACCGTCGCTGGTGCCGACGCCCCAACCCCCATGGTAACTACTAACTGAAACCTGGTTCATATTACTAGTGATGTATCTAGAACTTCCTGGCATGTCTCCCACAACGTTGGTGGGTCCCGTTGGAAATCAAACCATGATTAGTTGATTCCACTGTCACTAATAATGTTGGTGGCTTCCTTCCAGTCCTTGAGTTCAGCTCAACACTACAAGCATGATGCTGCTAATGCTTTAGCTAATGCTAAAAACTGCAGAGGTGTTCATTAAGATACCGGCCCGTTCCGAAACTACCGTCATACTCTACATCCCCAAACGTTTCTGCAGCTGGTCCACATATCCGTCCTGGTTATGTCTTGGCGGTGTTGGTGGGTGTAAGATATTACTGTATGACTCATATTTCAGACATTGGGCTCAAAGGCCGTCCATTGAAAACGCATTGAGGGCACTTTACATGCTGCTATTGCCTTCATCTATATTCCGCTGCTACTTAACGACCTTTATTTGTTACGCCGTGTTGGCAAACAGTTGACAAACGTATTCATCAAACTGCACCCCCACCCAACCGATCAGACTACGGCACCGCAAGGACTGATGAGCTTGCACACATACACACGATGTGGTATACGTGAGCTCCACAACAGGGAGTCATCAACAGGAGTGCTCTTTACTGAACATGGCAGCGGTGGAGTTCACCGACCGCTGACACAACGTCCCAGACGTCTCGGTATGGAGCTGTAGAGGTTCCTAATGGTGTCCTGTGATAATCCATCCCATGCAGCTTGGATATCCTCACACTCACAGTTCCTGTAGGTGGTGCGGTAGGGGTGGAGGTGGAGTGACACCAGGCCTTCTGGACATTTGGTGTCCAGAAGACGCCACACACGGATTCGTTGGGCGTCTCCACCAAGACTAAAGCGGGACTCGTCACTGAAGATGACCCAACGCCATTCTGAGTCACTCCATGACAGTCTGGTACGACACCACTGCAGTCTTTGGTGACGGTGACGTGGTGTTAAGGACAGTCATGGTAACGGTCTGTGTACATGTAGTCCTGCGTGGTGCAGCCGTCTACCAATGGTGCTGCACTAACAGGATGACTCATTGAGGACACCACTGCTTACTGAACGTCCACAATGGTGGCTGTAGGGTCAGTCAGGTACAGCGATAATGCCCATCCCTGCTTACGTCACCTGCCTGGCCGAGTGTGAAACTTTGGTCATTGGCACGTGTCCCGGTGTCAAACCTACCCACCAAATTTCAGTCCTGTCGGTTGACTCCTTCTTGCTGCAGCTAATTGTGGAATCATTTTTGAGAGTCAGAGGAATAAACAGAGAACGAGTGTTCAGGAAAAAACATCTGAGCCGAGAAGAGCACACTCACAAGCTTCCGGTGAAGAACAGTAGCCGCCTTGTTAACCGAAACGATGCACAACAGGTGCCTGTACCTGCGATACAGAAGCTCGTATTGTTCTTATAATGCGGATCGCCTTGGCGCGCTGCAGAATGGGCTCCGTGAGAAAACACGGTGGAGTGTATTGTCTTTTGTAAAGCAGTGTTTATATGCCGTCAGGAAAAAGGCGCACCGGATTAACCAGGAAGACGGAGGTCTAGGTGGGAAGCTAGCCCTGTTGAGTTCCAGCCACACACAATCCAAATAAGTGGCCCAAGTGGTGATGCAGTCTCAATAGATGAACACTTGCAGTAGAGTGGGTCGTACTGAAGGAGTTTCTGCCCTGCTAGACCTGCCCCGGTCAACTCTACCAAATGGTCACATGCTACAGCACATTCCAAGTCTTTTAGACCATGATGTCCTTCTAGAAGTTCTAGACTTGTTTCTAGACTCACATGGTAGGGCCTGCTCTCAAACTAGCCTTAAGTCTTGGTGTCTTGGTTTCCATTAGCTGATGTAAACATTCCCCTGAGATTCTGGCCCATGTGATTGGCATGATGGTACGTCTTCCAGCCAGTGTCCCGGTCCATCACATTCCAAAGGTGTCCTATAGGACATAGATCCGGTGACTGGGAAAACCACCAAGGAACACTGACCTCACTGACCTGTTCATGAAACTAGTTTGAGACAACGAGTCATGGCGAAGTCAAGGGAAGCCTTACCCACACTTTTACACCACCTCCCTCCACCAGTCTGACCTTTTCAGACAAGTCAGGTTGGGTCATTGAATTGAAGGCTCTTGGTGACCACCTCCCTCCACCAGCCTGGGCTGTTCAGACGAGGCTGGTTGGGTCATTGGATTGAAGGCTCTTGGTGACCACCTCCCTCCACCAGCCTGGGCTGTTCAGACTTGGCTGGTTGGGTCATTGGATTGAAGGCTCATGGTGACCACCTCCCTCCACCAGCCTAGTCTGGACAGATGAGGCTGGTTGGGTCAATGGATTGAAGGCTCTTGGTGACCACCTTCCTCCACCAGCTTGGGCTGTTCAGACGAGGCCGGTTGGGTCAATGGATTGAAGGCTCTTGGTGACCACGTCCCTCCACCAGCCTGGGCTGTTCAGACTTGGCTGGTTGGGTCATTGGATTGAAGGCTCATGGTGACCACCTCCCTCCACCAGCCTAGTCTGGACAGATGAGGCTGGTTGGGTCAATGGATTGAAGGCTCTTGGTGACCACCTCCCTCCACCAGCCTGGGCTGTTCAGACGAGGCTGGTTGGGTCAATGGATTGAAGGCTCTTGGTGACCACCTCCCTCCACCAGCCTGGGCTGTTCAGACGAGGCTGGTTGGGTCAATGGATTGAAGGCTCTTGGTGACCACCTCCCTCCACCAGCCTGGGCTGTTCAGACGAGGCAGGTTGGGTCAATGGATTGAAGGCTCTTGGTGACCACCTCCCTCCACCAGCCTAGTCTGGACAGATGAGGCTGGTTGGGTCAATGGATTGAAGGCTCTTGGTGACCACCTCCCTCCACCAGCCTGGGCTGTTCAGATGAGGCCGGTTGGGCCATTGGATTGAAGGCTCTTGGTGACCACCTCCCTCCACCAGCCTGGGCTGTTCAGACGAGGCCGGTTGGATCAACAGATTGAAGGCTCTTGGTGACCACCTCCCTCCACCAGCCTGGGCTGTTCAGACAAGGCCGGTTGGGTCATTGAATCAAAGCTCTGGATCATGCTACCTTCTGTGAGCCTCACCAGGATATGTTCCCAGAGTCTGAGGAGCTTGTGTCCAATGGGGCTTTCTGACAGAAGTGGAACCCCATGTGATCTTCTGCCTTTCTGTTAGCTGGAAGCAGTCTGGCCAGTCCTCGGAGTGACTCTAGAGGCTGTTGTGTGGGTTCAGATCCCAGGAGATCCAAGAATCACCGTCAAAATCACAAAATCAATTTCTTTTTAATGTAAGTTTAATGTAACCTGATGTTTTTCCAGGGGATTTTGGAATACTTCTGTTGGTCCAGTCACCATTTTCGTGTTCGAAAAAAAAATGAAGATACATTTTCTTTACTGGACACCAAGGAGATATATATATATATATATACACACACACAAATATACAATATCATCGCTGTCCAATGAAAACCATATGTCTCCAATTTGGTTGATTTTTAGTTTTTGGCATCATTTGATCACTTGAGCTGCTTTTTACATTGGGTTGACATTTCATGATGAATAGATCACTAGAAATATCCAAAATGTGCTTGGAAAGATGTCTGGTTCCATTGAATTAAATTCACATTCAGTGAGGTTTTAGGCCTTTCCTGTAAAGTTGCCATTTTTGGATATATATATATATATATTTGCACGTATTTAGCACACAAAACAATAAAGTGCTTAAAATGTACTTACTAATATCAAAATGTAATAGAGTACATTAAAATATAGCTCATTTTTACAGTCCATACTTATTTATACTTATAGTATACTTATATTAAGTAGTTTTAAGTATAACACTGAAGTACTACAGAGATTATTTTTATTTTGTTGCATAAAAGAATATATATATATATATATATATTCGTTCATGCAAAAAAAATTAAATTTTGATGTGTAATAATTATAGCTCTATAAGCTATTCAAAGAATGTGCAATAACTAACTGCTACCTCACCAAACTATTGTCTGTTTTCATAATGATTCATTACATGTAAAAAAAAATTTAGGCAATGTGTATATGTGTATATTATTTTTTTTTCCCTCTGTCTCTCAATTCTGCACTTTATATATTTTAGCCATATGTTTAATTATTTTGTTTGTAAAGTGCCATCGGATTACTGCTCAATTTCGTTGTAAAGGCATCTTATCTTTTCTTATACATACATGTGTGTGTGTATATATATGTATATGCATGTATGTATGTATGTGTATATATATATATATACGTTGCACTTGTATTTATCAAACAAAGCAATAATGTTTTGCTTCATGATATTAAAGTACATTTGTAGTACATATAAATATACTTAAGTCCACCTGGAGAAAAGCTAGGACGCTTAATTCATTTCCATGGAAGTTGCTCAGCGGTGCATGCAGCCCAGTGCATGTCTTTGACACTACCACTTTGCCCTACAAGGACCCCCCATGCAGCACCAAAATTGGCATGAGTTTTAAATTCCATGTAAGGAACACATAGCTGGCGGGGACTGATTGGCTGATGGCGTCTATTCGGTCTTGAGAAGAGCCAAGTCTTCATGCTGCCGCATAAACAACGATGTAAAAGCTAAACAACAATGAAAACACACCGCTTAAGAAAATAAACCAGCGCCTGGAAGAAGACGCAGCATCGTTTGTTTATATGGGCCATTCCAGTAAGTTTTCAGTCCTTCAGCATCATTATGTCTGGGTCTGTTTAAGCCCAGAGCATCCTTTACTCTAACCCCTTGAAATGTATCATATTTTTTTCAGATTAATCTGAAATTTTTAAGTTGTTTCTTCTAAAAAAATCGGAATTTCTGAAATTGGAATCTTTTAACTGTATTTAAAAATATGAATACAAACAGTGTCCCAAACAGTTAATGTCACTACTGCAGCACTTTTGTTTTGGTGTGTGGGTGGAGCCTTACTTAAACCACGCCCCTGTAGGAAGTGAGACTGCATCCCTGTCCCTCATGGCCATATGGTGAGCAGTTAGATCCCACTGTTGTGAAGTAAATTTGTCCCAAAGTCTGAACTTCAAGGTGGAACTTTAAGAACTGAAACATAGTTTCTAGCAATGAAATGAAATCAAATTTTGAAAAAAAATGATTTTGGTTTTATGCATGTACAGCTATTCATAATTTGCTAGTTTGCTATGTACTGGCTAGCATTTTGAGTTCAAAACAGTCAATGCTAAACGTTTCCATGGTGACATGATTGTTTTGGTATTGACAAAATGTAATGTCTTATCATTTGGTTTAATGAGGTAAACACAATTAACCAATCAGTAAAATAATTTCAGTCTATTTTTATCAAAAATATAAAATTATATTCAATGCTAAATTGTAGTCTATAATTGTCTAAAAGGTTTCAACTGTTTTCCATGCTGAACCAATTTGGTGGAATGACCCATATAGCCATTTTCATTCTAGCTACAAAATCTCAACCTGAGTTTTAATTAAAACAGCCATAACGGTCTAAATGAGGGTTCACTACTCTTATCCACAAAGGGCTGGCCAGGCTGCAGGTTTTTCGTTCCAGCTGAGCAGAAACACAATTAATCAAATGTCTGGTGACTGAGACCAACTGATTAAACAAGCGGATAAGTGGATTAGTGACTCCTAGCTCAACAGAAATAACAGCTCGATTACAAACAGGAGAAAACAAGACACAAAACTTTAAGGACAAAGGACAAAAGTATAGGGACACCTTACACTTTCATTACATCCCATTCTAAATCCAGTCTTTACAGCGATAACAGCTTCCACTCTTCTGACAGCTGATGTCAGGGCTCCGTATGGACCAGTGTGTTCAGGAACGAGGAACGTTCTCCTGGTGTTTCTCCAAACCGAGACTGGTCCATCAGACTTCCAGATAGAGCAGTCCAGTCATGGCCTTACCAACTAGGGGGCCTGTAGGCCTTCTCGAACTTTAGAAGAGCTCCATAAGAACATGTCCTAGCTATAACAGGTCCCGGAATACCTTCTGCTTCATCCAGGCAAGGCAGTCTGGATGGGCTATAACACCTTAGTGGATTAGTTAGATATGCAGGAGAACCCACTGTCAATGGAACAGGACTGGAGCAACTATGGTAAGTCTTCTGGACTGGTGGTCTATCTTTTCTCCTCCACCAAATAATGTGTTCAGGAAGGAGGAACGTTCTCCTGGTGTTTCTCCAAACCCAGACTGGTCCATCAGACTTCCAGATAGAGCAGTCCAGTCATGGCCTTACCAACTAGGGGGCCTGTAGGCCTTCTCAAACTTCAGAAGAGCTCCATAAGAACATGTCCTAACTATAACAGGTCCCAGAAGTACTACTGCTTCATCCAGGCAAAGCGGTCTGGATGGGCTATAACACCTTAGAAGATCTGTTAGATATGCAGGAGAACCCAGTGTCAACGGAACAGGACTGGAGCAACTCTGGTAAGTCTTCTGGACTGATGATCTACTAGAAATCCTTCACCTAGCATTTAGCAGCTCTGTTGGACACCAAATCAGGACCAACTGACCCATTCTTTGATGTAAGAGTGTCTGAACATTGATGTGGCTACATCCAGAAGCTTGTCCAGTCCAAGCCCAATCCACACTACCATGTACAGGGGCTCCTTGTTAGTATTCAGTTTGAACTTTGACCCCACTTTCCAGGCCTTCTGCAAGAAATTGGCCAGACAAAAACGGCAACACGGGCCAAAATTCATGACAACATCCCCCACCCTTAGATTTTCTCAAGGCTTGGAACACCACCCCTTTTGGAGGAAGCACTATAAAGCCTTCACCTAGCACTTAGCGGCTTCGTGGGACGTTGTTCTACACACTAGCCTATTCAAAAGGCCTGCAGAGCTTGCTGAACGAGACCACCCCAGAATGGGAGGTAATAAAGGGGCCTGGTTTGTAACAGCACTAGCTGATGGAATTCTGAAAAGGCTCGGAATGTGTGGCTTTGAAGTGGCAGGTCTCATTTTGCCATGGGTAGAATACATTTTTACGGCCACCATTCATGGATGCCTGTGAAGGAAGATATTCAGGGGACTAGGTATTGGTGTCCAATGGTGGGAGTGAACAAGAGATGGCGAGATAACCACAGTGATGCCGCGTTGCATGATGGGTGCGTTGCGTAAGCCGAAAGGCAGGCCACTTTATTCACAATGCTGAATGCCGCGAGAATGTAGACCTGCCAGGCGACCCTTCCGACTCTGAAACCGCCGCATCTATATTTATTCTGGTTTTAATCAAGTGGCCACTTGTGTTTGAGGATGACTGGCATTGTTTATTTGTTCACTTGTTTGTTTTGCGTGGTTGTTTTGCTGCCTCTCGCCCACGTCCAGCCCCCGAGAGCCAATCCTGGATGCTCTCTTTACCATGCACCTCACTGTCGTTGTTCAAGTCCTTGAACCCGGGCTTGTTATATCCCAGCAGCGCTTATTCAAACATAAAACATTCACACACAAAGCTGAAATGCTTCCTGGAAAAAAAACAAAAACAAAGATGTTGTAGAAGAGAAAAGCCTCTTGTTGGATACGACCAAGCAACTCTCCGAGTCTCCGAACGACAGCACGTCATCTAAATTAAGGCCCTCCATTATTCGCCGACTGTGTTTTTGATGCCTTGAACATCTGTCACGGTCCCCCTCATGACTCAAGAGGTGCTTCCCTCTGAATACCAATAAGAGCCGTCCTTGCCAAAGAGCTTTGGGCCACTCGGAGAGCAGGATTTGCAGTCAGTGAGGAAGACGCTCCGCAACGTGGCCAGAAAGCGGAGTGCTTTTGAACTCCTTGAACCCGAACTAATTAATTAAACGATGAAGATGTCGGACTGGACTAGCCAATGCATGGAAAATCTGGAAACTGGATAGCAAGAAGCATCCAGGCTTCTCAGGGACTCTGGTCAAGCCTAGGCCTGGGTTAAGGAAATTCCCGATGATAGTGCGAATGGATTCGGGATGAGACCGGTTCGCTATTAGGGGAACATTGGGCGTGTTGATATGCTCTTTATGTTCATCATAGAGGGACTAGATCAAGGACTTCCACAGACTGCCCCCTATATGGTCCTTACATTTGTCCACATCAAATCAACTTGGTTCTTCACTCGGTTGCCGTAGGCCCATTTCACAAAAAAGCAGAAATACGTAGACGCTGGGTAGTTCCTGTACTCCCGGCTGACCATAAAACATTTCACTTCATCACTGCCGAGACTGAAATTTGAGGATGTTTTCAGGATGGTTGGAAAATATTCCTCAACGAAGGACTCTAAGATGAACAAAGGCTACAAATTCTTTCTTGAAGAGTTCCTTCACAGCTATCAGGGTTAGGAAACGCCAGCTAACGTTAGCTTTGTTTACATCTGTGCTAGCTAGCTAACTAGCATTTAGTGTATATGCATCATATACTAGCGTTTAATGTTAAATATGTCTAGTTGAAGCAAATAGTAAATATTATGAGCGATACTGGCTGCTTTAGTTAACGTGATCTACGAGGCTGAAGTTAGCTCCTTATTCGCAGCTCCCGATTAGGTTAGCTAGCAAACCAAGTAACGTCAGCTAACGCAAGCTTTGTTTACATCTATGCCTGCTAACACGCTAGCACAACAAGCTAATCCTCGTCACGGGAATGATAGGCTAAGTGTTATTGTTTATTCAGTGTCCAATATCGTCGACAACAAGGTGATAGTCAGAGCTAGGTGCTACCGATCGATGAGGAAGAACGAGGAGCCACGCAAGGTTGAGGTTATACATGGTCTGCCGGTTGGCTTCTACTCCCGTCTACTCCGCGGCGAGAGCTTGCTCTTTCAAATGCTGACAGCTTATGAGGGGGACGTGAAAATTGTTCCACTGAAACCGAGTGGGAACAGCACCCGGTTTCAGCCACGAGCTTGCTTCCGGAAAAGAGAATGCGGAAGTGGCTATTACTGCCGAAGCTATTGGGTCGTTTATCTGCTTGGTTAGTGTCTATGGGGGAAACAGGTTAGCCTGTCTACAGAGCTTCAGACTAGCTGTGGAATTCCCATGGATTTTAGCTAACAGTGTTCATCTAGTTGGACTAGCGTGCCTTCTTTGGTTCCTCTTCTTGCCAACTTGCAAATCCGACTTCCAAACCAACAACAGAAGCTATTTTGTCACTTCTGCAGCATGCAGTCTATTCTTCTTTGTCGCCGCCTAATAACTGACATCACTGACTAATTATCAGTTTAATTAAAGTCCCTATTAAAGTCATTAATGAGTCCTGGCCCATGCATCTATATAAACATTACAGAGCATAAAGACCTTAACAGGAACCCAAACCCTCCAGAAGGAGTCAACTGATGGGAATGAAACTCGGTCATGCCAATGACTCACGTTTGGCTGCACATGCGACGTAAGCAAGGAGTCGCCCAACAGCCATGACTGCACATATTCAGCGAGCAGTGGTGTCCTCCGTGACTTCCTGTTAGTGTAGCACCATTGGCAGATGGCTGCACCACCCAGGACTACATGCACACAGACCGTTACCATGACTGTCCTTAGCACCACGTCACCGTCACCAAAGACTGCAGTGGTGTCGTACCAGACTGTCATGGAGTGACTCCGAATGGCGTTGGGTCATCTTCAGTGATGAGTCCCGCTTTAGTCTTGGTGGAGACGCCCAACGAATCCGTGTGTGGAGGCACCGTGGTCAGCACCGAGATGAACGACCTGGTGTCACTCCACCTCCACCCCTACCGCACCATCTGCAGGAACTGTGTGAGGATGTTCAAGCTGCATGGGATGGATTATCACAGGACTCCATTAGGAACCTCTACAGCTCCATACCGAGACGTCTGGCGTGTTGGGTTAGCAAACATGGCGTCCCGACTCCACCATACTGAGAAACAGACTTCTGTATGTGTAGCTCAATAAATATTGATCATATCAGTCTAAATTTATCACCAGTTATTGATCCTGGTCACCTTTATCTTCCTTCCCAACACCACCGCACTCCCACACCTCCTTCTGGGTGCAGCTGATCGTTTGATGGTGGGTGTGATGATAATATTACTATGCTCATTAAAACTCAGGGGCGCAAATCGTCCATCCAGACACTTTGGCTCATGACAGCGTCTGAAACCCAGCACAGCGAGAACCAGCGGGCGCTGCAACCGCTTCTGTCCCACTGCCGTCTTACTGTAAACAGGCAGGCCGGTGTAAATACCCCGTCCTCACTTCTGCATGGGACGAAAACACAGATAAGGCTTCGGTGAATCTGCTTTCATACATCAAACCCCCAAAACCGCTCCGACGCAGCGACATAAACATTAATCTGTGTGTCTGTAATTTCACTTCTCTCCCCTGCGGTGTGAAGCCATGCGTTATAAGCACATTATTCACGACTCCATTACAAAAGCTGATGAAAGTAATTAATCTACCGTGTGCGGGTGTGTGTGTGCGTGCACCTCCGTTCTCGTTAGCCAGACTGACTAATCCTGCCCTTCGTTGGTAAAAGAATGGACGTGCCAAAGAGAACTTTCGCTGTGCCCGGTACCGCGGTGTGGTGTAGGGGGCTTTGCAGCAGGATGCGTGCCCGGTGTAGCTTTATTAGAGGCAGTCAAAAGCCTACACCCTCACAGGCAGGCAGCACCCCAAGGAGGTGTGGGGTTTCTAACCCAACACGCCAGACGTCTCGGTATGGAGCTGTAGAGGTTCCTAATGGTGGCCTGTGGTAATCCATCCCATGCAGCTTGAACATCCTCACACAGATGGTGCGGTAGGGGTGGAGGTGAAGGGACACCAGGCCTTCTGGACCCGTGACAACAGACCGTTCATCTCGGTGCTGACCACGGTGCCTCCACACACGGATTCGTTGGGCGTCTCCACCAAGACCAAAGCGGGACTCATCACTGAAGATGACCCAACGCCATTCGGAGTCACTCCATGACAGTCTGGTACGACACCACTGCAGTGTTTGGTGACGGTGACGTGGTGTTAAGGACAGTCGTGGTAGCGGTCTGTGTGCATGTAGTCCTGGGTGGTGCAGCCGTCTGCCAATGGTGCTTTCCCAGGTACCAACACTGGAAGAGTAGTCCATAGAGTCCACCTTGGAGGAGCAGTAAGGGGGTCCACACCAGGTAAGCAGTCCTGGGAGGCTGGCACTGAGGAGCAGTCCTGGGAGCCAGGCACTGGTGGAGCAGTCCTGGTGGTCTTGCAATGAAGGAGGAGTATGGGGAGCCTGGTAATGAAGGAGCTGTAAGGGGGTCCACACCACATAAGCAGCCCAGGGAGGCTGGCACTGAGGAGCAGTCCTGGGAGCCAGGCACTGGTGGAGCAGTCCTGGGAGCCAGGCACTGGTGGAGCAGTCCTGGGAGTCTGGCACTGGAGGAACAGTCCTGGTGGTCTGGCAATGAAGGAGGAGTATGGGGAGCCTGGCAATGGAGGAGCAGTAAGGGGGGTCCACACCAAATGAGTAGCTCAGGGAAGCTGGCACTGCAGGAGCAGCCCTGGGAGCCTGGCAGTGGAGAAGCATTCCTCGGAATCTGAGGCTAAAGGAGCAATCCTGGGAGCCTGGCAATGAAGTAGCAGTATGGGGAGCCTGGCAATAGGGGAGCAGTCCCAGGAGTCTGGCAATGGAGTAGGTGGGGATGCACTGATGTTCTCTGGTCTCCTCTGACATGGGTGGGGCTACTCCGGTAGGAACCAAATAGATTGTGGAGCTGGGGCTTCAGTGGGCCAATCCCTGATGGGACAGTGTTGACAGTTTGAGAAGTAACTCAAATTAGAAAACCCAAATCTGATTTTTGGCATGTCCAGGTTGTATCCAGATTGACTTTTGATCCTCTGGACAGCCAAAAAAAGCCCACATGAAATCTGATTGTTGCAAGTCAGATCCAAACCACGTTTGAAGGTGGTTGGAAAGGCGCTTCCAAATCGGATTGTCATGGATGCAGCCTGGTCTGACCACCCTAGACGCTCAAATCGGATTTCAAAGTGGCTTTTGCGTCAATCACAATGCGCCGAACAACGGCAACAGTGTAAAGCCCACCGAGTGGTGGAAGTACGGGAATTCCGAAAGGATGCCAAAGGGTGGTGCACCTTGATTTGACAGCGATGAGGATGGAACTTGATTGAGTTGAGTTTGGTTGGTGCAGTGGAAACTCAACACAGTCTCAACACAAGCTTAGAAACACTCTGGAGTTTTGGAAGGCTTCAGGAACGCAACAGTGTTCACCAGCCTTGCAACTGGAGACCTAGCTTTGTCAGGTAGCTCTCCAGGCAGGAGCAGCGTTACTGACCACCCTCAGGGTGGATTCTGGAAAGCGTTGGAAAAAGGCAGTTGGGAAAAAGTTGCAAAAGCAAATGGTAATGGAGAACTAGAGTTAGAAATGAAAAAATGCAAATAATTTGGCAATACAGGTGGAGATAAAAAGCAGGTGACAATAAATTAGAAAACTGAGAGATACACGACGTTCCCAGTTTTCCATTCAGTTGTGTTTTCCATTTGCAGCTGTATTTCCCAACTACCATTCCCATTCCCATTCCCATCCCAGTCGGGGATCAGTTATACTATGTCAGCACGGATCTTCAATAAACAGGAACGTCCCAGTAGTGACCTTATCAGTGAGAACCACTCCGGAGATGTGTAAATGTGTCAGTGACCTTTATATCTGGGTGAAGTGTTTAACTGTGCGCTAACTGTTAGCTACTTAGCTGTTTATGCTGCGGTAGTAATCAGGAGGCCCCATCTCCCCTCGGCTGTGGAGGAATTAGACATGCCGCTTTTCCTGTCCTGCCGTCTAAAACAAAGTAGAAGCCACGTTAAAAATAAACAACTCAAATTGATGATTTGGTTTATGGTAATACGAGAACAAGTGCCCTATTGGCATGGACTGAACAAGCTTTTGGATGTAGGCCAGATTTGGTGGATGCCTTCCCTGGCACAGTTCTGAGGAGAATTCCCTTAGGCTTGGATATTAGCAACCACTGGTAGACCCGTATGACCATACGCTTCTATACACCAGCAGATTCAGCCAATCACTAACATCTGTCATCTGTATATGGTGGTAGTAGCTTCAGGCACCTGCAGATGGCGCTGCTACACGAGGATGATGGGGCTATACATACCTGCGGGGTGTGAGTGATGGTACAGTGCAGGAAATGTCACTTTCCGTGTGTGGAAAACGGCTCAGATGTTAATGATTGGCTAAAAGGAGTGACTGCATGTGGGCATGGCCAAAGACCATAGTGTGAAGGAAGTAGCTGAATCTGCAGGTGTATGGAAGCTATGGTCATACGGGTCTACCAGTGGTGGCTACAATCCCAGTCTACAGGGAATTCTCCTCGGAATGGTGCCAGGGAAGGCATCCACCAAATCTGACCAATTTGTTGATGCCAGAGTGTCTGAACAACGATGTAGCCTGCATCCAGGAACTTCTCCAGTCAAATTGAAGGAGTCCTAAAGACTAGGATTTGTGCCACCGCTGGTAGACCCTATGACCGTGTTTCCATACTCCTGTAAATCCCACCGCACACTAAGAATGGGCAAGAATTCCCGTACACACATTCCAAACCCTTGCAGAAAACTTCCCAGGTGAACGGTTATAGCTGCAAAGGAGGACTGATGAAGGCGCCTATAGGTGTCCCAATACTTTTGTCTTTTCGTGTACATTAAAAGTATGGAGACGTGATGGCGGGATAATGAACAGATGATAAATCAGACTAATGGGAACTGAACTAATGATGTTCCTGTATTCGGAGGGGGGCTGGTGTCCCCCATAACCGTCCTCTAGCCGCACCCCCGATGAAAGCTCCGACAGAAATCGGGTTTTTGTGTCCGGCCATAATGGGAACCTGCGGGAGTATATTTCAGACGCATTCGAACTCTAGAGAGCCTCCCGTTTCAGCGATACCCGCTCGTTCCTTCCTTCCTACCTTCCTTCCTGAGCGCCAAACAAACACCGCACCCCTTTCATCCCTTTTTTAGCATTTATTTATTTATTTATTTATTTATTTATTTATTTATCTATCTATTTCTGTGTGTGTGCATGCGCTCCCCGTTGTCCCACGGCAGATGGTCCGCTGCATAATTCATAAAAAGTCTCGGCGGCCCTCCTGGCCACAGCAAGGTCACCGCGAGTCTGCTCTTTGCATTGTGTGCGGGTTCTGGCCATGTTGTTGTTGTTGTTCAGGTCTGAATGAATAAGCAGCACTCACCGCTCGACCCCGGACGGCCTGATGCGTATTCATGATCCGGCAGCTCTCCGTCCATCCAAGCGCCTTCATCAGCTTTTCTCCGCACCGTCTAAACACACCATGCCTAACACGGTGCGGTATCTACACTACATGTACCCTTCCAGCAGCTGCCGGTACATTTCACCATATTATGCCAGCCTTAGTGCCAATCTTCCCTCTTCACCAAAACATTAGAAGGAGGTGTGGGAGGGCGGTGGTGTTGGGAAGGAAGAGCTACACACACAGAAGTCTGTCTCTCAGTATTGCTAACCCAACACGCCAGACGTCTCGGTATGGAGCTGTAGAGGTTCCTAATGGTGTCCTGTGGTAACCCATCCCATGCAGCTTGAACATCCTCACACAGTTCCTACAGATGGTGCGGTAGGGGTGGAGGTGGAGGGACACCAGGCCTTCCGCAAACCGTCCATCTCGGTGCTGACCACGGTGCCTCCACACACGGATTCGTTGGGCGTCTCCACCACTGCAGTCTTTGGTGACGGTGACGTGGTGTTAAGGACAGTCATGGTAGTCATGGTAATCGCTAATTATCATATGTAGGAGCTAACAGGAAGTAGCACTGGAGGGCCAGGGCCTTCACCTCCCCCCCTGATCCCGTAGGAGAATTCCAGCGACTCTGCCAAGACCCTGGGAATGTAAGTCTGTTTCCTGCTTGGCAGCGGACGCGAGGTACCAGGAGCATCTGCGCTAACAGCTGGGCACGTATCCAGGAACCCTGGGAGCAGATGCTGCGTCGCTCAGGGAGATTCACCCGCAGGGTCGGAGGAACTGGAACCGGAGCTCCAGGCTTCCAAACCAGACCAGGGAAGCATCTCCATCCACCCTCAGGAAGACCCCAGTGTCCCATCCTCAGGCTCCAGCACCAGCTCTACAGAGGCCAGGCTGGAGACGAGCAGGACCATTCCCCTTTATCTCCTCCTCCTCTTCTTCTTCTGCCTCTTCTTCTTCTGCCTCTTCTTCTTCTTCTTCTTCTTCTTCTCATTATTATTATCACTCTTCTTCCTCATCTTCTTCTTCTCGTTCTCCTTCTTCTTCCTCATCTCATTTTTTCTTTCCCTTCTTCCTCTTCTCCTCCTTTTTTTCTTCCTCTTGTTTCTCTTCTTTTTCTTCTCCTTCTTTCTCTTTCTTTTCTCCTTCCTCTTCTCCTCCTTTTTTCTTCTTCCTCTTCTCCTTCTTTTTTCTTCTTCCTCTTCTTCTCCTTTTTGCTTTGCCTTCTTCCTTTTCTTCTTTTTCCACTTCTTCTTTTTCTCCTTCTTCTTCTTCTTTTCCTTCTTCTCATCCTTTCTTCTTCTTTTCATCTTCTTCTTCTTTTATTCTTTCCTTTTTCTTCTTCCTCTACTTTTTTCTTCCTCTTCTTTTCTCTTTCTTCTTCTTCTTCTTCTTTCTCCTCTTTTTTTTCTTCTTTTTCCTCTTCCTCTTCTTTTCTTCTTCCTCTCATTTTTTCTTCCTATTTCTTTTTCTTCTCCTTCTTCATCTTCTTGTTCTTTTTCCCCTTCTCCTTTTTTCTTCTTCCTCTTCTTTTTCTTCTCCTTCTTCCTCTTTCTTTTCTCCTTCCTCTTCTCCTTTTTTCTTCTTCCTCTGCTCCTTTTTTCTTCTTCTTCTTCTCCTCTTTTTTTCTTTTTCCTCTTCTCCTTCTTTTTTCTTCTTCCTCTTCTTCCTCTTTTTTCTCCTTCCTCTTCTCCTCCTTTTTTCATCTTCCTCTTCTCCTCCTTTTTTCATCTTCCTCTTCTCCTCCTTATTTCTTCTTCCTCTTCTCCTCCTTTTTTCTTCTTCCTCTTCTTCTCCCTTTTGCTTTTCCTTCTTCCTTTTCTTCTTTTTCCACTTCTTCCTGTTCTTCTTCTTCTCATCCTTTCTTCTTCTTTTCATCTTCTTCTTTCTTTATTCATCTTCTTCTTTTTTCCTTTTTTTTCTTCAGTAACTAGTTCCACAGTTTGTAGGACACCAGCATCGTTCCGAGCCCGGAATGTTTGATTGTGCTCAGATTCCTCCTCTCCTCCGGTGTACTATTCCGGACTGACAGAGCTCCGTTCAGTTTAACCCCATTCAAACCCCACTGTTTCCAAACTGCAGGTCCTCCCTCAGGGCAGGTCCCGGAGTCCATCCACAGCCACACTGACCCTCACTCCTCTATGTGTGATTTATTCATCCCTCGATCCTCCCATAGACTCCCATTCATAAGCAGGACTTCAGAAACTGCCTGGGAACTGGCTACAGCTGAGCCCTCGCTCTCCCGGCGTCCGGCTGATCAGCCAACCGAAACCAACCCACGGTGAGAAGCTCGCGGGAACACCGGATATTTCAGAGGCGCCCTGGAGATCAGCGTGTTAGGGTGTAAATTAATGTAGCCCCCACACCACACCACACCCCCGCACACCCCAGCCAGACACCACACCTGCTCCCTCTAGTTCAGAGGTGAGAAACAGTAGGCAGAGCTGAAGATCGGTAAAGAGATAGTACTGACCAACATGGACACGCCCACCTCACACACGTACACCGCACCTCACATACACACACACACATACAACACACCTAACACACCCACACACCCCACCTCACGCACACACACATCAACCACACACAAACCTCACACACACATCAACCACACACAAACCTCACACACACATCAACCACACACAAACCTCACACACGTACACACGTTACACCCGCACACTTACATACCACCCCCACCCGCATCACCCCAGCCACACCACCACACACCTCCTCGTTCTAGTTCGGAGGTGAGAAAGAGTAGGCAGAGCTGAAGATCGGTAAAGAGATAGTACTGACCAACATGGACACGCCCACCGCACACACGTACACCGCACCTCACGTACACACACACACATACACCCCACCTAACACACCCACACACCCCACCTCACGCACACACACACACACACATCAACCACACACAAACATCAACCACACACAAACCTCACACACACATCAACCACACACAAACCTCACACACACATCAACCACACACACCCGCACACCCCAGCCAGACACCACACCTGCTCCCTCTAGTTCGGAGGTGAGAAAGAGTAGGCAGAGCTGAAGATCGGTAACGAGATAGTACTGACCAACATGGACACGCCCACCTCACACACGTACACCGCACCTTACATACACCCCACCTATCACACCCACACACCCCACCTCACACACACACACACACACATCAACCACACACAAACCTCACACACACATCAACCACACACTAACCTCACACACACACACCTCGCACACACACGTACACCCCACCTCACATACACCCCACCCGCACACCCCAGCCAGACACCACACCTGCTCCGTCTAGTTCGGAGGTGAGAAAGAGTAGGCAGAGCTGAAGATCGGTAAAGAGATAGTACTGACCAACATGGACACGCCCACCGCACACACGTACACCGCACCTCACGTACACACACACACATACACCCCACCTAACACACCCACACACCCCACCTCACGCACACACACACATCAACCACACACAAACATCAACCACACACAAACCTCACACACACATCAACCACACACAAACCTCACACACACATCAACCACACACACCCGCACACCCCAGCCAGACACCACACCTGCTCCCTCTAGTTCGGAGGTGAGAAAGAGTAGGCAGAGCTGAAGATCGGTAACGAGATAGTACTGACCAACATGGACACGCCCACCTCACACACGTACACCGCACCTTACATACACCCCACCTATCACACCCACACACCCCACCTCACACACACACACACACACATCAACCACACACAAACCTCACACACACATCAACCACACACTAAACCTCACACACACACACCTCGCACACACACGTACACCCCACCTCACATACACCCCACCCGCACACCCCAGCCAGACACCACACCTGCTCCGTCTAGTTCGGAGGTGAGAAAGAGTAGGCAGAGCTGAAGACACGGTAAAAGATCGGTAAAAAGATAGGTACTGACCAACATGGGTACACGCCCACCGCACACACGTACACCGCACCCTCCACGTAACACACCACACACATACACCCCACCTAAACACACCCACACACCCAGCACCTCCCACGCACACACACACACATCAACCACACACAAACATCAACCACACACAAAACCTCACCACACACATCAACCACACACAAACCTCACACACACACATCAAACCACACACACCCGCACACCCCAGCCAGACACCACACCTGCTCCCTCTAGTTCGGAGTTACGAGTGAGAAAGAGTAGGCAGAGCTGAAGATCGGTAACGAGATAGTACTGACCAACATGGACACGCCCACCTCACACACGTACACCGCACCTTACATACACCCCACCTATCACACCCACACACCCCACCTCACACACACACACACACACATCAACCACACACAAACCTCACACACACATCAACCACACACTAACCTCACACACACACACCTCGCACACACACGTACACCCCACCTCACATACACCCCACCCGCACACCCCAGCCAGACACCACACCTGCTCCGTCTAGTTCGGAGGTGAGAAAGAGTAGGCAGAGCTGAAGATCGGTAAAGAGATAGTACTGACCAACATGGACACGCCCACCGCACACACGTACACCGCACCTCACGTACACACACACACATACACCCCACCTAACACACCCACACACCCCACCTCACGCACACACACACACACACATCAACCACACACAAACATCAACCACACACAAACCTCACACACACATCAACCACACACAAACCTCACACACACATCAACCACACACACCCGCACACCCCAGCCAGACACCACACCTGCTCCCTCTAGTTCGGAGGTGAGAAAGAGTAGGCAGAGCTGAAGATCGGTAACGAGATAGTACTGACCAACATGGACACGCCCACCTCAACACACCCTACTACACCAACCGCACCTATCAACACCCCCGACACTCCCCACCTCACACACACACACACACCCACACCACACACACACACACACACACAACAACAACACACAAAACAAAACACACCACACATCAACTGCACACACACACTAACTTCCATCACACACACACACCTCGCACACACACGTACACCCCACCTCACATACACCCCACCCGCCACACCCAGCCAGAACAACCACCTGCTCCCTCTAGTTCGGAGGTGAGAAAGAGTAGGCAGAGCTGAAGATCGGTAAAGAGATAGTACTGACCAACATGGACACGCCCACCGCACACACGTACACCGCACCTCACGTACACACACACACATACACCCCACCTAACACACCCACACACCCCACCTCACGCACACACACACACACACATCAACCACACACAAACATCAACCACACACAAACCTCACACACACATCAACCACACACAAACCTCACACACACATCAACCACACACACCCGCACACCCCAGCCAGACACCACACCTGCTCCCTCTAGTTCGGAGGTGAGAAAGAGTAGGCAGAGCTGAAGATCGGTGGTAACGAGATTAGTACTGACAACAACATGACAACACACCCACCTCAAACACAAATAACACAGTACACCGCACTAGTACATACACCCACAACCTATCACACCCAACACACCCCAACCTCACACACAACACACACACACATCAACCACACACAAACCTCACACACACATCAACCACACACAAACCTCACACACGTACACCGCACCTCACATACACCCCACCCGCACACCCCAGCCAGACACCACACCTGCTCCGTCTAGTTCGGAGGTGAGAAAGAGTAGGCAGAGCTGAAGATCGGTGAAGAGATAGTACTGACCAACATGGACACGCCCACCTCACACACGTACACTGCACCTCACGTACACACACACACATACACCCCACCTAACACACCCACACACCCCACCTCACGCACACACACACACACACATCAACCACACACAAACCTCACACACACACACCCACCTCACATATACACACACGTACACCCCACCTCACACACCCACACACCCCACCTCACACACGTACACCTCACGTACACACACACACTCATACAGCCCACCTAACACACCCACACACCCCACCTCACGCACACACACACCTTGCACACACAAACACACACACACACACCACACACAAACCTCACACACCCACAAACCTCACATGCACACACACACATCTCACACACACACAGCCCACCTCACACACTATCAGGTGTGGCGGCTGAAACTCAGAGTCCTCCAGATCAGCTCTATTTTAGGAGCAGGCTGACAGACAGACAGACAGACAGCCAGACTGACAGACGGACAGCCAGACAGACAGCCAGGCTGACAGACGGACAGACAGACAGCCAGGCTGAAAGACAGACAGACAGACAGCCAGACAGACAGCCAGGCTGACAGACAGACAGACAGACAGACAGACAGACAGACAGGCTGACAGACGGACAGACGGACAGACAGACAGCCAGGCTGAAAGACAGACAGACAGACAGCCAGGCTGACAGACGGACAGACAGACAGCTAGGCTGACAGACGGACAGACAGACAGACAGCCAGGCTGACAGAGGGA
>JAMWET010005920.1:25000-67500 GCA_024036415.1 Prochilodus magdalenae | reverse complement strand
CTATCCTGCAACAAAGTGATTTCACTTCTTTTTTTCCAAAGGGTGTGCAACCAAACATTAAGTTGAGGGTGCCAATAATTTTGTCCAGCCCGATTTTGGAGTTTTGGTGTTGTTTTGAAACACATCAAGGAAAAAATCGTGTATAACAAAAACGTGTAATTGCAATTATTTGGGATCTGGGAGATACATCCATTTTCTGGGAAAAATTCAGGGGTGCCAACACTTTTTACCATGACCGTATACAGTTATGAGTGTTCCCAAGTCGTCCCCCTGAGGAACACCACTTCATAACCAATGGGCACACTGCTATGGCATGGCGTTTGGTGGATCGGTGTATGATGGCCTCCGGTGCAGAAGTATGCATGTTCCAGCCAAGTGAAGGAGCTAAGGTCAGGGTGGAGGCCTCTGTTTGACCCCTGGGTTGCCGAGGAAACGCCTCCCATGTTTGAACCTCATGCTATAAAGGAGCTACAGAAGTCAAGACTTCTGGCGGAGTCTTCAAAGTGGCTTAGAGCTGTGATGTCGAGATGTCGGGAAGCCTTCAGAGATCGATCTCGGAGGGAAGGGTAGGAGTAAGACTTGGTCAGAAGCTGAACTGGGCTAGTTGGCTGTCTGCTAATCTCTGGGCTGAGGAGAGCGATTAGCTGTAGGCCCGTCAGCTGCCTGCCTTCAAAAGCTCACAGTTCCTGACCTTGACTTTGAACCGTAGAGACCTTTCGGCCGCCGGGTCAGAGCACAGGGTGCACAGGGTGCAGGGGTCAGGCTCTTCCCCTTTATCTCTTTACCTCATTAATATTTATCAAGCGTTCCTCAGGCGGGCTCGCTCCAGACCCACAAGCCTAGATCCACAGCTACAGTCAGAATCCGGGCTTTGAAAGGAAAGCCATAGGCCATGTTAGAGGGTTAGTGGGCTCCAGTTGCTAGCCACATGCTAATGTACACAGCCGTCAGCTGATGCTTTGAGGTCAGTCCACATCTAGCGATGTTGATGCCCTGGACTCCGGGGTGGTCAGTCCATTGGTCTCAGAACACCAACAGCATCTCAGTAACTGATTCCCAGCATCCTTTCAGACCTCCATAGCATTGAGGTGTCTTCTCACAGTGGAGGGATGGATGGAAGCTTGATGTTCTCCTTGATGTTTTCCCTGGTCCCCAGAATAAAAGCTTTGGGTGCTGTTTGTCTGATGGGGACAGCGTTGGTGGGTGTACCAGGTCTTCCAGGTGGTTGTTAGGACCCCCATTTTCTTTGTAGCTTCAAAATTTATTCCAATTTCCTAGGAATACACATATACTGTCTATACAGTGTATGGCCATAAGTATGTGGACACCTCTCTTAATCAGGTGCAGGTGTTTCTGCTCCACCCACTAGCAACAGGTGTATAAATTGAGTACACGGTCATGTGGTCTACCTAGAGAAATGGCGGCAGTAGAGTCGGCTGTCCCGAAGCATGGCTCAGTCTTGGGATGCCTTGGGCAGTCCTGTCCAGTTCGGTCCTCCTAGAGCTGCCCTGGACTGTGCATTGAGGGCTTTACGAAGTGGGTCTCTATGGTCAAGCAGCTTCATAGAGCAGCCTAAGATCACTATGCCCAACGCCAAGCGGCGGCTGGAGCGGAGTCAAGGACCACCACTGTACTCTGGAGTAGTGGACTCATGTCCTCTGGAGTGATCAACCACACTTTACTATCTGATGGAGGAATCTGGGTTCGGTGGATGAATCCTGGAGAACGCTCCATCCCGGAATGCTGAGTGCCAACAGTCAAGTTTGCTAGCGGAGGGATAACGGTCTGGAGGGGGTCACTCAGGGTTCAGGCCCTACACAGTGCCAGCTTTGTGGCAGCAGTTTGGGGAGGAACCTTTCCGGGTCCTGTGTCAGTTCCACAGAGGAGTTTGGTGTGGAGGAACTCCAGTGGTCAGCACCGAGCCCTGACCTCAATGACACTAAGAACCTTTAGGATGAAGGGGAACGTTGATCGCGAGCCAAGCCCTCAAACCCAACATCAGAGCCTGACCTCACAAATGCTCTATAGACCGAATGGACGTCCTTGGTTTTTGAATGGGCTCTTCAGAAAGCCCTTATGAGCTGGTGTCCAGATACTTTCAGCGATATGGTGTGCACGTAGATGAGCTTCCCTCTCCACCATTGCTTATTCAGGGCGCCCCTCGCCCGCTGTAAGTGACAGCCGGTGTATTTCAGTGTGAGGAATGGCCTGAGTCTTTGTCTAAATGACACTGTCATCTCTCCGGTGAAAAATGCTGGAGGTTCTGCAGGTTCCACACTTCCATTATTGCTTTAAATTCTTGATGAGAGCAGACGGCTCAGGTGTGATGAGCATGGAAAACAAAAGGCGAGGCTTTTTCCTTTGTCTCATAAGATGGGGGCTACGGGGGGGCATGATGTCCCGGAACACCTTGGGCTTGAATCGCCATGGCCTGTATGAGAACCGCTGACCTATGCATTCACAATGTACCATCTTCCAGCGGCTACTTCCAGCATGATGATGCACCATGTCCCAAAGCCAAAGTTTTCTCGAACTGGTTTCAGGCTGGTCCTCCCAGTTCTATGGAACTTTGGGAAATGGGAGATTTCTGCCGGACTTTCATTGCTGCCGTCGTGTGATCATGGACCAGAATGTCAAAGGCATGCTTCCAAAACTCATTCCATGCCACAGAACTGGGTCAAAGTGTAACAGAAGGCCTACTACTACAGTGGTAGTAACTTTAGGCTCCTGCAGATGGCGCTGCACGAGGACAACGGGGCTTTAAATACCTGTGGGGTGTGAGTGACGGGATCCATAGATTGGGAAGAGGTGGTACAGTGCAGGGAATGCCTCGTTCCATGTGTGGTAAACGCTCCAGAGCAGATGTTAATGATTGGCTAAAAGGAGTGACTGAGCATGTGGGCGTGGCCAAAGACCATAGTGTGAAGGAAGTAGCTGAAACTGCAGGTGTGTGGAAGCAGCGTACGGTCATACAGGTCTACCAGCGGTGGCTACAATCCCAGTCTAATCTGGCTCAACAGACCTGCTACATCCAGGAAGTTGCCCAATCCAGGCCGAGCTGTGTTACATATATAAACAACACTATATAATTACAAGTCTGTATGTTTGTGTGTGTGGCTGTGTGCGGGTGTTCCTCACTGACGGTTATAAATCGTTCTCTGCTCCCACCGTTCTGCTGACAGCGATTCACCCCCAAGCTCTGATTTGAGTAATTCAGCGTAATGACGAGCTGTTCATTAGCACGACGGCTGGTGCTAAACCCAGAAGCCCAAGCGCTGGTAGAAACAGGAAGTAACATCTTCCCCCTTCGTTTGAGCTGCTGAACAGAACGGAAACGGGAACGTTAGTGTAGATGTGCTTTAGAGAAGATCACAAGCTGTGGGATGTAACTCGGTGGGTCGGTTTGGCATCATGAGACATGCCAATGATTCACGTTTCACCCTCGGCCGTGTGGCGGAGACCAGGGATGGCCACAAGTCACAAAATACAAGTCCAAGTGTAACCCAGGTTAGAAAAGAAGCTATTCGACGTCTCTAAGACGTCTCTACATCGCTGTGGGCCTCTGTGTGCTAATTCTTCAAGCTACAACTCGGAGATTAGCTTCCCTAGGTTTCCAGTGGACCCTGAGGTGCGGGCTCGGTGGCTTCCACAGACTCGTAGGGGCGACTTCAGCCCCCTTCGAAGTACTCACGTCTGTAGTAGGCATTTCAGCACAGGCGACTTTGTTGTGACGGCCGTGGGAAAGAGAAAACCCAACAAAGGAGCGGTGCCCTGTCTTTTAGCCTGGAACGATTACAGCATGCCCGCACCCAGGCTTAATGTTTGGCAACGTTGACCGAGATGCCCTGGCGTTGGCAGCGTCTGACACCAACCAAGAGATGGAAGTGCAGATAGCGCCTGATCATGACTACAGCGTTACTCCGACGACCTCAGCAATGGCAGATGCTTTGGCGAACGAGAACGAAGCACTGAAGAGAAAAAGACAAGAGCTAAAGTTAGATATTAGCGAACGAATCCTCTGTAAATGTGTACCTATGGGCGCTAGCTAGCTGCTAAGCTAATAAGCCAAGTTAGCTTACCTTCGTAATTACCGATGTAACTGGAGACGTCCATCTTGAAGCCCTTCCCACGCTTACTCCTGGGTGCTGTGGACGAAGCCTGAATGATGAACATCGTTGATGGTTACTTTTGGCAGGTCTTGAAGACGTCGCGTGTAAAATGCCATTTTGCGTGCTGACCGGTGGAAAGTGGAAATGCTTGCGCTTACCAAACTTAGAACCGGAAACCTCGCCTTACGCAACTAGCCAATTGGATGTTAAAACAAGCTAATCAAATACATAGTAGACCTAATAATAATTAACTCAGAAATGTAGAAAGCGACCGTAGACTAAAACATGATTCGTTTTAAATAAAGACACAAACACATTATTTTATTTTATTATTTTATTAAAAGCAGCATATACTTTTGTTGTTTGATTGTGATTGGCTAGCATGACTCTAGACATTCGCTCAGCCAATGAACTTGCACGGTATACGCAGGTGCAGTAGGTGGTTCGCGGTATTTTCTCTCTTTTCCACTTGTAGGCGGTGTGAGCACGCTCAGTTCGGAGTTGTCCGACTAGAGCTTGATGAAGTTTCTTCACCGTCTATCCTATGAGAATGCGTCGTGAATTCCCCTGCAGAGATGAGTGTAGGCTAATGCTAGTTCTAGTTAGCCAGAATGCTAACCGTTTAATGGGAAATCCCATTCACTTATGCCTATACTGTTAGCCATACTTAGCGATCTAAAATGCTTATATTTGGGGTAAATATTAAAGTATTTCCTTGTTAGTGAGTGATTGAACATGTGCATGATCGGTTTAGTTCATGTTTTATGTCACGTTTTGGGGGTTTTATCAAGGATTTTTGGTGCAAAGTGTGAAGCATTCCAGGCGAAAGCTTAGCCAGTTTAGCCACAGGCTGTAGTATAGCTTCCGCACACCGTGCCTGGACGGTAACGGAAAGAAACTCGATGTCCATGTGTTATTTTGGACCGAGTCCGAGTCGAGTCGGGTGTCATTATAGACGAGTTACAAGTCAAGTCTGAAGTCTGTTTATATGCAACTCGAACTCGAGTCGCTAACTCGAGTGCCCATCTTGAGTGGGCCTGTATGGCTGTAGGCTTCTTGGGCTTATCCGGCGTTTGGGCTGAGCAGCTGTGTGTGTGTGTGTGTGTGTGTGTGTGTAGCTGTGTTTCCTGTTTTCAGTGTGTGGTTCTAAATTGGCGTGTTGAGTCAGAGTGGTGAGAATGCGCTTGGCTCTGGACGCTAACGCTGGTATTAGCGTGAATCTGTCAGTAAGCTGATTACATCGTCTATTTCACGTACACGCTTACACTCACTGAGACATCCAACTGTTCCACCCGCAACACCACACACTGGGTGAATATGTGTAGCACCTCCACCTGCACCAACAACAGCTGGGACTGGACTGAACAGGTTCCTGCATGTAGCCACATCAATGTTCAGATGCTCTTCCATCTAAGAGTTGGTCAGGTGGTCCATATTTGGTGGAGGCCTTCCCTGGCACAATTCCGAGGAGAATTCCCTGTAGACTGGGATTTTCCCACCGCTGGTAGACCCGTACGCTTCCATACACCAATATATACAGCTACTTCCTTCACACTATGGTCTTTGGCCACGCCCACATGCTCAGTCACTCCCATTAGCCAATCATTAACATCTGCTCTGGAGCGTTTCCCACACATGGAACGAGACATTCCCTGCACTGTAGCTCCTCTTCTCAATCTACGGATCCCGTCACTCACATCCCACAGGTGTTGATAGCCCCATCATCCTCGTGCAGCAGCGCCATCTGCAGGAGCCTGGAGATACTACCTTCTTAAACAGGCAAGGGGACTCATTAGTCTAACACCGTCAGAGGGCCGTGTGAAGTGCTGACTGTCGTCCCCAGCGTCGGCCCTGATTGGACAGTCTCGCCAGACTGCGGAGGACCGTGCTGATGGAGTTGGCTCTTCTGACCGCTGACAGCTGTTGACTGAAGGAGATCAAAGCAGACAGGAGGAGCGTCGGACGTGAGTTATCGACACGTTCTGAATAATTAGATTCATTTGTCAGCACGGACACCCGAGCGGTGGCTCCAGCAGCTCCGACCGCGGCCTTCGTCCAGTTTTAATATTTGATTAATAAATCAGTCCGGCATTCCAGTGGATTCCGAAGCATCTGCTGCCGCACTACTGCCGCACTACAGCGAGGCCTATATCATCAGCACGTCTATCAAGCGTAGCTAATCAGAACATGGGTGAGTGTGTGTGTGTGTGTGTGTGTGTGTGAATGAGAATGAGTGAGTGTGTGTGTGTGTGTGGGAGTGTGAGTGAGTGTGTATGTGTGCGTGTGTGTGTGTGGGAGTATGAGTGTGGGACTGTGTGTGGGACTGTGTGTGCGGGAGTGTGTGTGCGTGTGTGAGTGTGTGTGGGAGTGTGAGTGTGTGTGTGTGTGTGTGTGTGTGTGTGTGAGGGAGTGTGTGTGTGTAGTGTAAGTGTGAGTGTGAGTGTGTGTGTAGTGTAAGTGTGAGTGTGAGTGTGTGTGCGGGAGTGTGTGTGTGTGTGGGTGTGTGTAGTGTGTGTGTGTAGTGTAAGTGTGAGTGGGAGTGTGTGTGTGTGTGTGTGTGTGTGTGTGTGAATGAGAATGAGTGAGTGTGTGTGTGTGTGGGAGTGTGAGTGAGTGTGTGTGTGTGTGTATGTGTGCGTGTGGGAGTGTGTGTGTGTGTGTGTGTGTGTGTGTGTGTGGGAGTGTGTGTGTGGGAATGTGTGTGTGTGTGTGGGAGTGTGTGTGTGGGAATGTGTGTGTGTGTGTGTGTGTGTGTGTGTGTGTGAGTGTGTACGTGTGTGTGTGTGTGTGTGTGTGTGTGTGTGTGTGAGTGTGTACGTGTGTGTGTGTGTGTGTGTGTGTGTGTGAGAGTGTGTGTGTGTGTGTGAGTGTGTGTGTGTGGGAGTGTGAGTGAGTGTGTGTGTGAGCATGTGTGAGAGTGTGTGTGTGTGTGTGTGTGTGTGTGTGTGGGAGTGTGTGTGTGTGTGTGTGTGGGAGTGTGTGTGTGTGTGTGTGTGTGTGTGTGTGGGAGTGTGTGTGTGTGTGTGTGTGTGGGAGTGTGTGTGTGTGATGGATCGCTCCGCTTTCAGAGTGTGACTTGCGGTGCGTACAGGCTCCAGCAGTAGCGTGTGGTACGCAGGTGGAGGCCAAACACAATGGAGATGCCATCTGTTAGGAGTGGGGGTGGAGCTATACCGGCCGTGCTGTACCTAATGAGAAAGATCATGAGTAAAGCGTGGACTTCATGACTGTACTTATTTCCATACATTCTTAGGACAAAGTGAAGTAAATGAATTATTGAAAATGAAATTATTATTACACACTTTTATTATTGTTACTAAACACGAGCACTTTATTTATTATATAATAGAAATGAAGGTATAGTACAGGTAGAATATATATATATATATTTATTTATATATAATGTCTCATCTTGTGTATTTAATGTGGTAGTACTTCAAGGCTCCTGCAGATGGCGCTGCATGAGCATGACGGGGCTATTAATACTGCTGGGTGTGAGTGACGGGATGCATAGATTGGGAAGAGGTGGTACAGTGCAGGGACTGTCTTGTTCCATGTGTGGTAAACGCTCCAGAGCCGATGGTAATGACTGGCTAAAAGGAGAGCATGTGGGCGTGGCCAAATACCATAGTGTGAAGGAAGCAGCTGAATCTGCAGGTGTATGGAAGCAGCGTACGGTCATATGGGTCTACCAGTGGTGGCTAAAATCCCAGTCTACAGGGAATGGTGTTTTGAAAATGCCATAGTGCCCAAAAGGAACAGCATTGGATGAAAGGAACACCTTGCCAGCTGTTCAGATTCCTCCTTCTCCTCCACCTCCTCGTCCTCCTCGTCCTCCCTCTTCACTCCTTACCAGTCTGGAAGAACGTTTGGCCTCAGACTTCCTCCTTTCCTCTCCAAGGGGTTCTCCAGTGGTGCTTCAGCCCTCACCTGACCTTCAGTGATCTAACCGGGAGTGGCACCTTCAGCACGACCAACCATAGGCTAGAGTACGCCTTTGGGGCAGCAGCATGCCCTCGTTGGACATGGACTGGTTCCACCCCTACAGGGCTACAGTGGTATTGCGGCACTTTCAGCACAACCAACCGGAGGTTAGAATACAGCATTGGGGCAGCAGCATGCCCTCGCTGAACATGGACTGGTTCCACCCCTACAGGGCTACAGTGGTATTGCGGCACTTTCAGCACAACCAACCGGAGGTTACAGCATTGGGGCAGCAGCATGCCTTCGTTGGACATGGACTGGTTCCACCCCTACAGGGCTACAGTGGTATTGCGGCACTTTCAGCACAACCAACCGGAGGTTACAGCATTGGGGCAGCAGCATGCCCTCGCTAAACATGGACTGGTTCCACCCCTACAGGGCTACAGCGGTATTGCGGCACTTTCAGCACAACCAACCGGAGGTTATAGCATTGGGGCAGCATGCCTTCATTGGACATGGACTGGTTCCACCCCTACAGGGCTACAGCGGTATTGCGGCACTTTCAGCACAACCAACCGGAGGTTACAGCATTGGGGCAGTAGCATGCCCTCATTGGACATGGACTGGTTCCACCCCTACAGGGCTACAGCGGTATTGCGGCACTTTCAGCACAACCAACCGGAGGTTACAGCATTGGGGCAGCAGCATGCCCTCGTTGGACATGGACTGGTTCCACCCCTACAGGGCTACAGTGGTATTGCGGCACTTTCAGCACAACCAACCGGAGGTTACAGCATTGGGGCAGCAGCATGCCCTCGCTGGACATGGACTGGTTCCACCCCTACAGGGCTACAGTGGTATTGCGGCACTTTCAGCACAACCAACCGGAGGTTACAGCATTGGGGCAGCAGCATGCCCTCGTTGGACATGGACTGGTTCCACCCCTACAGGGCTACAGTGGTATTGCAGCACTTTCAGCACAACCAACCAGAGGTTAGAATACAGCATTGGGGCAGCAGCATGCCCTCGTTGGACATGGACTGGTTCCACCCCTACAGGGCTACAGTGGTATTGCGGCACTTTCAGCACAACCAACCGGAGGTTACAGCATTGGGGCAGCAGCATGCCCTCGTTGGACATGGACTGGTTCCACCCCTACAGGGCTACAGTGGTATTGCGGCACTTTCAGCACAACCAACCGGAGGTTACAGCATTGGGGCAGCAGCATGCCTTCGTTGGACATGGACTGGTTCCACCCCTACAGGGCTACAGTGGTATTGCGGCACTTTCAGCACAACCAACCATAGGCTAGAGTACGCCTTTGGGGCAGCAGCATGCCCTCGCTGAACATGGACTGGTTCCACCCCTACAGGGCTACAGTGGTATTGCGGCACTTTCAGCACAACCAACCGGAGGTTACAGCATTGGGGCAGCAGCATGCCCTCGCTGGACATGGACTGGTTCCACCCCTACAGGGCTACAGTGGTATTGCGGCACTTTCAGCACAACCAACCGGAGGTTAGAACACAGCATTGGGGCAGCAGCATGCCCTCGTTGGACATGGACTGGTTCCACCCCTACAGGGCTACAGTGGTATTGCGGCACTTTCAGCACAACCAACCAGAGGTTACAGCATTGGGGCAGCAGCATGCCCTCGCTGAACATGGATTGGTTCCACCCCTACAGGGCTACAGTGGTACGGCACTGGTTCAGCAGCATGCCCTCGCTGAACATGGACTGGTTCCACCCCTACAGGGCTACAGTGGTATTGCGGCACTTTCAGCACAACCAACCAGAGGTTACAGCATTGGGGCAGCATGCCCTCGTTGGACATGGACTGGTTCCACCCCTACAGGGCTACAGTGGTATTGCGGCACTTTCAGCACAACCAACCAGAGGTTACAGCATTGGGGCAGCATGCCTTCGTTGGACATGGACTGGTTCCACCCCTACAGGGCTACAGTGGTATTGCGGCACTTTCAGCACAACCAACCGGAGGTTACAGCATTGGGGCAGCAGCATGCCCTCGCTGAACATGGATTGGTTCCACCCCTACAGGGCTACAGCGGTATTGCGAGACGGGACAGTGTTATTCCTCCCACGGTGTTGATAATTCCAGGTCATTCGGAATGCTGCACGGTGAGGCCTTTAACCCATCAGTCCGGCCGTTCTTTGATTGGCAGCCCTGATGATGTAGAGACTCTGGATAAAGCGAATCACTGCAGTGGCATATGGTTCCGTAATGAGGAAGTGTACTCCCAGTCGCTCCCGCTCACTCACTCACTTTCTCTAACCCACATTACACTGACAAGGCCAGCTCCTGCCAAATCGCCAAGCCAAACCAGTGTGTGTGTGCGGTCTTGGAGATCATCCCCATGTCCAGTTTGCAAACAGATGCTTCGAAACCGAGTGGATGAATTAAAGCAGCAAAGGACCGGCACATGCTCCACGCTAATCAGCTTTAGCACTGCTGGAAACCCGCACACAGAGCCGGCCATGTTTTATGGATGGCCAGTGTGTGTGGAACAACAGAGCTCCGTATGAAGGCTGTGTAAACAGTCGTCAGGCAAAATGCAGATAATCGATGCCTGCCAGAACGTGAGTGATGCAGTGGGGGAGCGGAGCACCGTGGCTTGCTTGAAGTGTGGAACCGAGTCAGTGTTCTCCTTCTCTCCATAATGGTTCCATTATAGCTCCATCCTGGCATCCAGGCGCCCTGGCCTGCAGTGCTGGGGTTCTCCCTAAAGCTGTCTGGAGCTCCACCGCACTGTGAAGGAGGTGCACTGCTCAGTCCCTGTGCTCTGGTGCTTCACCGCAAGAGGACACAGCCCCGAGGGAGGACTAGCAGTGTGTACCTCCACTATGTGTGGTGCTGTGGCCATTCTCCCGTAGGGGGCTCGTGAGACCGTTACCACGACGGTCCTTAACACCACGTCACCGTCACCAAAGACTGCAGTGGTGCCGTACCAGACTGTCATGGAGTGACTCCGAATGGCGTTGGGTCAACTTCAGTGACGAGTCCCGCTTTAGTCTTGGTGGAGACACCCAACGAATCCGTGTGTGGAGGCACCGTGGTCAGCACCAAGGTGAATGGTTTGTTGACACGACCGGAAGGCCTGGTGTCCCTCCACCTCCACCCCTACCGCACCATCTGCAGGAACTGTGTGAGGATGTTCAAGCTGCATGGGATGGGTTATCACAGGACACCATTAGGAACCTCTACAGCTCCATACCGAGACGTTTGGCGTGTTGGGTTAGCAAACACGGCGGCCCCACGCCATACTGAGAGACATCAGTTATTGATCCTGGTCACCTTTATCTTCCCTCCCAACACCACCGCACTCCCGCACCTCCTTCTGGGTGGAGCTGCTCTTTTGATGACGAGTGTACTATTGCACCTAGCGACAATACAAAGGGTGTGCCCAAGTGTATACACTGGGGCCACTTTCACTTTCAAAATAAATCCTATAACTACAATCCCACGTTCCGAGACTCCGCCCCATAGAGACCAGCCAATCTGAGCTCATTCCCTGATACCCAGGAAGAACCATACAGTGCGCTCGCACCCGCACCCACACCGAGCAGGGACTATTTCCTGGAATCTGAGTTTCTGAGTATAGTGTGCGGCGTGTCTAATCCTTCATAATAGTCTATCTAAACATCCGACGGGGAGTGCGGAATACATTAACATGTAAATTGGCCGAACCCCCCCGGGGAGGTCTCATGTTGCCTAATTAAAACTCTGATGCATTTAATTTGAGGCCGATTAGCTCAGCCGACGCCAATGCGCCCAAGCATACGTCCCACAGCACGCTCATACACGAGCGGCTCCACCGGCGTTCGCCCCGAGGCGGGCCAATAAGATACAGGAAATCGGTAAACATTTGTACAGTGAGCCGCACGGACCACCGCTGCTCTCGGCTGAGGACGGAGGGTATGGCGTTGAAATGTCACTATACAGCATCACAGTTCGGAAGGGAAAGTCAATGTTTGGCAGGAAATGGTGGGAAAAATGGGAGAAAATTGGTGGAAAAATGGGAAATACTCTTCCGAATCCAAAATGTAGTTGATTAGCCAGGACGTATTTGTGGTCTGGTCTTTGTACACTGGAGCTAAGGCTAAAAGCTAACCATAACTTAACACTGCAGTCTCTAATAGACTTGTTTATGTGGTGACATGGTGGAGAAATGAGTAGAAGTATGGAAATCTGCAATTCCATACATCCAAAACTCCATCTTGGAGACGGCTGCTAGTGTTTTTAGCTATGCTAGCTATGCTAACACACATTCGTCCATGTTTGCAAATTGAACAGTTGCGTAGTCATTAGCATCTTGCTAACTGCGTGGCCAAATTTTTAGCCAGTTGCTTCAAGCCTCGCTGAGCTGTTCCTGTACCACATGTGTACCACACGTTCTCCATCGGTCCGAATAATCAACTACTCTAGCATGAACTGGTTCTATGTGGGGCTTATGGCTCTGTATAGAACCATACCCTTTACTCGAGAACCCTTGAAGAACCATCCTTTGTAAGAGTGTACATTCTTTGTAAGAGTGAAATGGTTCTTCAGATTGATGGAACGACTTCACCGGCGTTCGCTCCGAGGCGGGCCAATAGGAAACGGGAAATGTTTTACTTGGTCGGTAAACATTTGTACAGTGAAAGGCGCGGACCACCGCTGCTCTCGGCTGAGGACTGAGGGTATGCCGTTGAAATGTCACTATACAGCATCACAGTGTGGAACTGAAAGTCACTGTTTGGCAGGAAATGGTGGGAAAAATGGGAGAAAATTGGTGGAAAAATGGGAAATACTCTTCCGAATCCAAAATGTAGTTGATTAGCCAGGACGTATTTGTGGTCTGGTCTTTGTACACTGGAGCTAAGGCTAAAAGCTAACCATAACTTAACACTGCAGTCTCCAATAGACTTGTTTATGTGGTGACATGGTGGAGAAATGAGTAGAAGTATGGAAATCTGCAAATCCATACATCCAAAACTCCATCTTTGAGACGGCTGCTAGTGTTTTTAGCTATGCTAGCTATGCTAACACACATTCGTTCATGTTTGCCAACTGAACAGTTGCGTCAGGCCCTGGAACTGAGGAATAGACTTAGGAATGTGGTGTCCGACACTGTACGTTGGACGAAAGTCTTAGCAAGGAATTTAGGATTTATGGATTTGCAGATTTCCATACTTCTATTCATCTCTATACAGCGTCAGAAACCCAATTCCTAAGCCTATTGAAGATCACGGAACAACAAGGGCTCAAGCAACTGTGTAATGACTTGGACATGCAGTTAGCATAATGCTAATGAAGCTAACTAGTAATGGAAGCCAATAGTTTAGTCATTAGCATCGTGCTAACTGCATGGCCAAATCTTTAGCCAGTTGCTTCAAGCCTTGCTGAGTTGTTCCGGTACCACATGTGTACCACACGTTCTCCATCGGTCCGAATAATACTCTAGCATGAACTGGTTCTATGTGGGGCTTATGGCTCTGTATAGAACCATGCCCTTTACTCAAGAACCTTTGAAGAACCATCCTTTGTAAGAGTGTACATTTCTGCCTAAATGGTTTTTGGAAAAGGTTCTTCAGATTGCCGGAATGATTCATTGTGTATGGTTCTATATAGAACCTTTTTGGACAATGGTTCCGTGTAGTAGTCTTTATAACATCACAACCCTTCTTGGTGAAAAAAGGTTCTATATTGATCCATAGACCACATGTTCTCCATCAGTCTATATAACCATTTCCACCAAGTGTTCTATGTAGAATCCATGACTCTATACAGAACCATTTCCTTTACTCGAGAACCCTTGATAACCATCCTGTGTGCACTCCTGCCTAAATGGCTTTTGGAAATGATTCTTCAGTTTGATGGAATGATTGACTGTTTATGGTTCTATATAGAACCTTTTAGGACAATGATTCTGTGTAGCACTCTTTATGACATCATGACTTTCCTCTGTGCTATCTAGAACCAGTTGAAAAAAAGGTTCTATATTGAACCACAGACCATCGAATAATCATTTACACCAATGGTTCTATGTAGAATCCATGACTCTATATAGAACCATTTCCTTTACTCGAGAACCCTTGAAGAACCATCTTGTGTGCCCTCCTGCCTAAATGGTTTTTGAAAAAAGGTTCTTCAGATTGATGGAATGATTCGTTGTGTATGGTTCTATATAGAACCTTTTTGGACAATGGTTCCATGTAGTACTCTATGACATCACAACCCTTCTTGGTGAAAACAGGTTCTATATTGATCCATAGACCACATGTTCTCCATCAGTCTGTATAACTATTTCCACCAATGGTTCTATGTAGAATCCATGACTCTATATAGAACCATTTTCTTTATTTAAGAACCCTTGAAGAACCAACCTCTGTGCATTCCTGCCTAAATAGTATTCAAATTTCCATACTTGAGCACTGTCAAGGTTCTACAAGAACCCTTTCCTACAATGGTTCCTATTGAAGATCTTTACGGACACACAACCCTTTTTGGTGCTATCTAGAACAGCAAAAAAAAGGTGTATATGATTCTTACACCACACATTATCGGTCATAACCATTTCTAATGAAGCTAACTGTAATGTAGAATCCAACTAGTTTAGAACCATTAGCATCGTGCTAAACCCCAAAGAACCAATCTCTGTAGCCTAGTTGGCTTTTGGAAATGATTCTTCTTGCTGGAATGATTTACTGTTCCGGTTCTATTATAGAACCTTTTTGACATGTGTAAATACTCTTGATTCATCATAAACATCTTAGTGCTATCTAGAACCAGTAATAAAAAGTTCTATATTCAAGAATAATCATTTCCAACTGGTTCTATGTGGGGCTTATGGCTCTGTATAGAACCATACCCTTTACTCAAGAACCCTTGAAGAACCATCCTTTGTAATGTACATTCCTGCCTAAATGACTTTTGGAAATGGTTCTTCAGATTGCCGGAATGATTCATTGTGTATGGTTCTATATAGAACCTTTTTGGACAATGGTTCCGTGTAGTAGTCTTTATAACATCACAACCCTTCTTGGTGAAAAAAGGTTCTATATTGATCCATAGTTCTATATTGAACCACAGACCATCAAATAATCATTTCCACCAAGTGTTCTATGTAGAATCCATGACCCTATATAGAACCATTTCCTTTACTCGAGAACCCTTGAAGAACCAACCTCTGTGCACTCCTGCCTAAATGGCTTTTGGAAATGATTCTTCAGATTGATGGAATGATTGACTGTGTAAGGTCCTATATAGAACCTTTTTTGACATTGATTCTGTGTAGCATTGTTTATGAGATCACAACCCTTCTTGGTACTATCTAGAACCAGTTGAAAAAAAAGGTTCTATATTGATCCATAGACCACATGTTCTCCATCGGTCTGTATAACCATTTCCACCAATGGTTGTATGTAGAATCCATGACTCTATATAGAACCATTTCCTTTACTCGAGAACCCTTGAAGAACCATCCTCTGTGCACTCCTGCCTAAATGGCTTTTGGAAATGATTCTTCAGTTTGATGGAATGATTGACTGTGTATGGTTCTATATAGAACCTTTTTGGACAATGGTTCCATGTAGCACCCTTTATAACATCATAAACCATCTTAGTGCTATCTAGAACCAGTTTAAAAAAAGTTCTATATTGAACCACACACCATCGAATAATCATTTCCACCAATGGTTCTATGTAGAATCCATGACTCTATATAGAACCATTTCCTTTACTCGAGAACCCTTAAAGAACCATCCTCTGTGCACTCCTGCCTAAATGGCTTTTGGAAATGAGTCTTCAGTTTGACGGAATGATTCACTGTGTATGGTTCTATATAGAAACTTTTTGGACAATGGTTCTGTGTAGCACCAACATCGGTTCTTCTGTTGTTACAAGCTTAACAATCATATCCCTTCATGACATCATAACCATTCCTGGTACTTCATAGAACCTTTTACCACACATTCTCAATCAGCCTGAAAAACAATTTCAACTGTTCTAGCATGAAATGGTTCTAGGTAGGACTCTGAACAGAACCATGTTACTTCGCTAAACGGTGCAGTGCCAGACTGTCTTGGAGTAACTCGGAATGGCAGCGGGTCACCTTCCGTGACGAGTCTGGCTTTTGTCTTGGAACCGTTCTCTTGACTCGAGAACCCTTGAAGAACCTTCTTTATAAGGGCACTGAGGTGAACCTGTAGACTGTGTCAGCTGTGCGCCTCCCAGATGAAGCCGTATTGAAGTGGACTGAATGCAGGACATGGCGAGATAACGGCCAGGCTCGGAATGGTGTCCGTCTGCAGCCGGCCGGACTGGAGCTTGCCGGAATACGGTGGCTAATGTAATTCATCTAGGAGGGAGTTACAGTCTCATTTCCGTGGCAACAGCTGAAAGACTCGGACCCACAATGAGAATTCCTCTTTCTAAAATATTACCTTAATAATAACAAGCTGAATATGAGTTTAATGGCTTACTGAAGCCAGAGCTCTGATCTACATCCAGCGGATAATTCGTTTCCAGTTGTCATGGAAGCGTGAATAATCTGCACATGCTGGGAACACCAGGGTTGGATGAATGCCTACAAATGGGAGTTACCTGCGGCAGAGGGAATTGGAATTCTGTTAGTATTACCGGACATGTGGTTCTACTAATACCGGTGACTAACCAGCCTGAACCAGTCCAGCCGCTCACCAGTTTGCTAACCCAACACGCCAGACGTGTCGGTATGGAGCTGTAGAGGTTCCTAATGGTGTCCTGTGATAACCCATCCCATGCAGCTTGAACATCCTCACACAGTTCCTGCAGATGGTGCGGTAGGGGTGGAGGTGGAGGGACACCAGACCTTCTGGATGTGTGACACCAAACCGTTCATCTCGGTGCTGACCACGGTGCCTCCACACACGGATTCGTTGGGCGTCTCCACCATAACTAAAGCGGGACTCGTCACTGAAGATGACCCAACGCCATTCGGAGTCACTCCATGACAGTCTGGTACGACACCATGGCAGTCTTTGGTGATGGTGACGTGGTGTTAAGGACAGTCGGGGTAACGGTCTGTGCCATATAACAATTTGAGAGCGCCCCCTACTGCCACCAATCAGCTATGCAAGTTTTGCAGGTTGTATAAAGTGGCCAAAAGTATGTGGACACCTGATCGTCATACTTATAACAACTTCCTATTTATTTATTCATTTATTCATTCATTCATTCATTCATTCATTCATTCATTCATTCATTTACCCTTTGCCAACGCCCCACCTTTCATGTAAATATAACCTGAATGGGTTAACAAATAGAATGCGTGCAGATATGAACATATGCTTGGTAGTTGTTAGGTGGTCACTAAGGTGTAGGCCCTTGCTGTGTTATCCCAGGTGGTTGCTATGTTCTATCTATTAACATTTAATATTCCAAGTTGCACCAAGTGTCAATAAGTAAACAGTTAATAGCTGGCGTGTATGCACTCCCAATGCAACAGTTATATGGCCAGAAGTATGTGGACACCCTGACCATCTTCTTGGACAATCTGTTCTGATATGAGGACTCCAACTTTGTGTCTACAGTCATGGCCAAAAGTTTTGAGAATGATACAAATATTAATTAATTTTACAAAGTCTACTGCTTCAGTTTTTATAATGGCAATTTGCATATACTCCTGAATGTTATAAAGAGTGATCAGCTTAACAGCAATTAATTGCAAAGTCAATATTTGCCTAGAAAATGAACTTTATCCCCCAAAACACATTTCAACTTCATTGCAGCCCTGCCTTAAAAGGACCAGCTAACATGCTCCAGTGTGGGTGTTGATGAGTGGAGATCACAATCTGTCAGATTAAGTAAGAATGACACCACTGGACACTTTAAAAGGAGGCTGGTGCTTGGCATCATTGTTTCTCTTCTGCCATGGTTATCTCTAAAGTGCAGTCCATCATTGCATGCACAAAAATGGTAACAGGGAAGAGTATCGCAGCTAGAAAAGATTGCACCTCAGTCAACAAATCTATCGCATCATCAAGAACTTCAAGGAGAGAGGTTCCATTGTTGCCAAAAAGGCTCCAGGGTGCCAAGAAAAAAGACATTCTAATTTCAGCTGCCAGTGCAAGCTTGCTCCCGGAATGGCAGCAGTGCAGAATGTCCTCCGAGAGCAACTTCTCCCAAATGTCCAAGAGCACAGGTGATCAAACAATAGCATGATGGAGCACCTTGCCCATAAAGCAAAGGTGATAACTAAATGCCCAGCAGGAACAAAAAAACATAGAGATTTTGGGTCCATGGCCTGGAAAACTCCCAAGAGTTAATGAGAACTTGTGGTCAAACATCAAGAGACGTGTTGAAAAACAAAAACCTACAAATTCTGACAAAATGCAAGCATTGATTGTGCAAGAATGGACTGCTATCAGTCAGGATTTGGTCCAGAAGTTGATTGAGAGCATGCCAGGGAGAATTGCAGAGGTCCTGAAGAAGAAGGGTCAACACTGCAAATATTGACTTGCTTGCATTAACTCATTCTAACTGTCAATAAAAGCTTTTGTTACTCATAATATGATTGCAATTATATTTCTGTATGTGATAAAAACATCTGACAAACACACATAAAAACCAGAGGGCAGCAGATCATGTGAAAATATAATATTTGTGTCATTCTCAAAACTTTTGGCCATGACTGTACAGCCTCCACATTTTGGGAACACCTGTTAGCAGCACACCTGTGGCCATGGCCGGAATGCCTGAGCTCAATAATAAAGATGGGTGCCCACATAAAGTTGGTCCCACTCCCGCTCTAAAATTTTCCAGGCTAAGTCGTCTAGATCATAAAGCATTAAGAGTGAGCATGTATCTCCGGTTCCCTGCTCTGCCCCCTACTACCCCTAATGCCCCCATTGCTATATTATCCCAGGTGGTTGCTATGTTGTTGCTTTTAACATTTAATATGCTTATCTTCTTATATTCTTAAAAGTTGCTTATCAAAGCCCGTGTAACATCTATGGCCAAAAGTATGTGGACACCCAACCATCACAGCTACAGTGTATAGAACTTCTTGGCCATTCTATTGTAAAACCATGGGTATTGATATGGAGCAGCCTCCACCTTTTGATCCGAATGTGTATAGAAGTATTAGCGATCATTAAGAAGCTACTGAATAATAATTAAGCTGATTTATTAAGTTAATGGTACTACATTATACAGTGCAGCTAGTTTCTAGTGTTGTGGCAACTTCTGGGGCCCAAGCACTTCATGTTCTTCTCCTTTTTTCCCAAAGATCTACAACTATTACTATGGTTTGGCTTGAGGAGAGAATTATTATTATTATTATTATTATTATTATCATTATTATTGTTATTATTATGATCCCTCTCGTTTCCCTGCATTCTCCAGCCCCTTTTTAAGCCTCTAATCCCTCTCTCTGATGACTGCACTGCCTCTTAACGGCTGACCCACATAAAAGCATTATCAGAAGTAACTCTATACTAATGCATACGCTCTGTGAGAACGGATAAGGGCCTATTTCAGGAACAGCGGAGCGTCAAACAGCGCCAGAGAGATAACGTGTAAGAGTAAGAGATGAAAGAAGGGTAACGAGAATTTCATTCCGCACTGGCAGAATCAGCTTAGCCTCAACGGAGAAAAACGCAGCCAATATAAGTGACATCTAGGCTTCAGCTTTTACGGAGCTTTGAAAAAAAAATCCAAAATAAAAAAATCAAGAATCAGCCAGAAAGTTAGCAGCCTAGCTAATGACGGGGGGGACGGGGGTCCGGTAACGAGCTTTAAAAGTGCTGTCAAGTGTGTGAAATGAAACGCATCACGACTCAAGCTTACCTTCCAGCCAAAATGACTAGCCAGTCGGAGCTGGTTCTTCAGTTACCAGTGGCAGTGCACAGTTGGAGCTCGTTCTATATACTGAAGGAACCAACCGGCAGGAATGAAACTTGGTGGGTAGGTTGGACATCATGGGCCTTGTCACTGTGGACCGGAACCATCTGATACCATATACACTTCCCTTATCTGGCCCCTTTTTTGTTTTAAGGACTCGTAAATGGGTTCTAAGTTCTGCTACACTGAGCTGCTGGACAACTAGAACCTTACCAAGTCACATAACATTCCTATCCTGGCATTCCCAGGGCTGCAAATGTGACTGATTGGCATGGCGAACGTCCAGGAACCTTCACACATCTGGACTGGATTTGAATCCTCCTGGAAATCTTCACTACAACATTTGAACAATTTGAGCCATTGACCCAATGTTGAAATCACGGCCCCTTGTTGTCTGGGAGGACCCGCTATCCACCAACTACAATGGGAGCCAAAAGTCTGGGATCACATGTACGTTTCCGTGCTGGGAATTCCATAACGAGAAATTCAAATGGTCCGAGTTGAGTTTGAGTCTTAGTCTGTTCAGACTAGTAGTGCACCAAACGGCTGACCTACCCTCATCATCAAAAGATAGCTGTGCTAACAGCTGCACCCAGAAGGAATCAACCAACTGGAATGAAACTTGGTGGGTAGGTTGGACATTGGGAGACATGCTAATGAGCCCAGTTTCACGCTCGACGGTGCATGTGACGTAAGCAGGGTCGGGTTTTATCTCTGTACCTGACTGACCCAACAGCCATGACTGTGGACAGTCAGCAAGCAGCACCATTGGCAGATGGCTGCACCACGCAGGACCACATGCAGGAACACCACGTCACCGTCACCAGAGACTGCAATGGTGTCGTGCCAGACTGTCATGGAGTGACCCAGAATGGCAGCGGATCATCGTAAGTGTCTTGGTGTAGACGACACTGTTCGTTCCTCCCCCGTTTCCACCTTAGGGCCGCATCCTCCTCCCCAGTGCAGCGGAACTTGGATTTGGCACTGTCAGTCCGTATGCAACCAACACCGGCGCTCCTTCAGCCAGTCCAAAGACCATAGACACCAGCAAGGGTGCAGCCGTGCAGGCTGGAGCCCTGAAACAGGGGACAACTGCCTCACCCCTGACGTGGCAAGGAAGCGAAGAGGTAGACGACCAACGAATCACTGTGTACAGGCACCATTGAGCACCTAGATGGGTTTGGGGTCACGTCCCGAAGGCCACCTCCGCCCTTACCGCACCCTCTGCAGGAACTGTGTGAGGATGTTCAAGCCGCATGGGATGGATTACCACAGGACACCATAAGGAACCTCTACAGCTCCATACCGAGACGTCTGGCGTGTTGGGTTCCTCCAGAAACAGCCAGTCAAATCCCTGGAAAACATTGGAACCGAAGAGGCGGGAAAGGTCAGCCTTGCAGGCCCGAGCGTTTGAAAGGTGGGTGAGCGCCCACCCCGGCTAGCTCTGACCTCGGCTGTGGCTCTCACATGGTCAGAAACCACAGAGCGTTCTCACTTTCAAACCCCTCACTGTCCAAATGCAGTTAGAAGGACGAGAACGATCTGCTATTTATTCTCCACGGAATGTGCGTGAGGATCCCACTCGCAGCTGTGAAGACCCTCAGTGACGCACACTCGCAGGAGGAACAAGCCCGCTCTGATGGTGCCACAAAAGCAGCATTTCCACTTCAGACCTTCATCTCTACTGAGGCTGAGTGGGCAACAATGCATCTCCTCATCTACACACACACACACGGCTCCACCCACACACACACACACTTCCCCCTTCTCCCACAGAGATGGATGGAAAACTCCAACCTCCCCTTTCTTTTCTCTCCTGTCCTCCTCCGGAGCGCTGCTGTGTGTTTTCGGCTGGTCAGCACAAAAACGCTCTGGCGGAGATGGACCACCCTGTGGTCAGTCAGCTGGAGAACAAGGCTCGGATGACATCACACAAGCTCCAAACACTGAGTTCGACTCGAAAGCTTTCGCTGGCCTCAGGGTTCCTCGCGTTGCTGAGGTCCACACATCACGACCCAGCTACAGAAATGAGATCTACACCTCTCTCTCTCTCTGTCTCTCTCTCTCTCTGTCTCTCTCTCTCTCTCTTTCTCTAATTCCCTCTCACTCTCGTTCTCTCTCGTTCTCTCTCTCTCTCTCGCTCGCTTGCTCTCTCTCTCGTGCTCTCTCTCGCTCTCTGTTCGTTCCTCCCCCGTTTCCACCTTAGGGCTGCATCCTCCTCCTCAGTGCAGCGGAACTCTCTCTCTCTCTCTCTCTCTCTCTCTCTCTCTCTCTCTCTCTCTCTCTCTCTCTCTCTCTCTCTCTCTCGTTCTCTCTCTCTCTCGTTCTCCCTCTCTCTCTCTCTCTCTCTCTTCCTATCTCTTTCTCTCTCTCACTCTCTGTCTCTCTCTCGTTCTCTCTCTCACTCTCCCTCTCTCTTCCTATCTTTCTCTCTCCTTCTATCTCTCTCTTTCTCTTCCTGTCTCGCTCTCCCCTTCTTTGTTAACCACAAGAATGACACTTCTCCGGAGTGATCACATCGGAACCCCCAGTGCAGCTGGAGTGACCTGAGCCTCAGCGCCACCGTGGGTCTCCTGCCCTGTGTCTCCAGTTCATCACCCGACATGACCACAGCCTCTACACTGACCAGCGTCTGGCTCTGATCATGAACTCTATCTATGGGTCGGCTCCACCTGTGCAGTCACTCCGTCCTGGACTAATCAGACTGGATGTTCTAAGCTCCTCCTGTTAGCTCCATCTTTCTCTCCTTACCCGGGATCCACCTGAGGAGGTTGGGTTCTGCCCTTGAGCCTGGTTCCTCTCGAGGTTTCTTCCTCACTCAAGGGAGTTCTTCCTCGCCACTGTTGCCTCAGGCTTGCTCAAGGGGGGCTTGGACCCGGTTTCTCCCGTGATGACCAAGCGTCTCCCTCTCCCTACGGCATACCTGGAGATCATGTTCTCCGATATGGATTACCTTTCATATTAGCAAACCCATCATGTTCATTCCTCTCTCTTTCCAGACACAGAGCTGCTACGGAATAGCCAATTCACATTTCAAACTAATTAGTCTAATTACACGTCCTTGATTTGCTTTCCTCGTCGTGGCTGCTTTGTATGTTGGACAGGAAACAATGATCTACCTGAACAACACTAATTCCTTTCCTTCTCCGCTCTGATTGCCTTTACCTGCACGACTGATCATGATAGACTCTATCCCGTCCTGCCCTGTCCTGCTCATGTCTGTCTGTCTTCTCTGGCTTTCTGTTATTGTCTTGTCATGTCCATGTGCTTCCGTTTGTTTTGGTTTTTGGCTCCTCCTTCTCCGTCCCCTTGTCAATCCCCTCAGCTGTCCTTGGCTTGTAGCCCAGTCCCTTCCCAGGTGTTCCTTGTTAGTGTTCTCTTGTACTCCCTGTGGGCCCCTGCCTGGTGTTTTGTCTCCATGGGGGTCTGTTTTGGTAAACTGGGTCAGTGTTTCTGGTTTCTTGGGTTTTGTTGCGTCTGATTTGTTCTGTTTATTGAACCCTTGCCTCCCTGTCCTGTCCTGTACCTACGTAACAGACTCGTCCTGAAATAAGAGGTTAGCTGTCTGAGGTCCTGGTTTACCACCAAACCTCCAGGTCCATTGTTTCAGACAAACTTACATCAGTGGGCAAACTTACAAAATCAGCAAGGGGTCAAATATATATTTCCTCCACTGTACTTCCGTCAGAGGATTGGAATACCCACCAGACTCCCTCTACTGTATATATACGTTGAGGGTACTGGCCTGAAGCCAGAAGGGAAGCATGGCTTTGAGCAGAATGCTAACGCTAACTCTGCTGTTTCTATTGCCGATTTAATTAGCCGGTTTAATTAGCTCGAGCAGAGCCTGCCACTCAGAAGCAGATCAGCGGCTATCAAGAATTAGCTCAGTAAGGGGCTAGCATGGCATGTGTCACCTGGGTTTCCCTTCATTTGATTGATTGAGCAGTCTGTGGATAGTCCAGCCAGCTATAACTGGACATCCGTCCTTCACATCGCTCCAGAAGAATTCAGGTTCAGCTCCTCTTTGGGATAATGGCTTTAGTGCAGCCACATAGCTAGGCTTCCGAAGATGAACCCCACCCATTACAGGTCATCCCACAGCATCTCAATGGGGTTCTCATTAAGACTTTGACTAGGACACTCCCAAATTTGTCTCTTCACGCCACGCCATTGGACTTGTGCTTCTGCATAGTCCAAACGAACCCAACCAAACCCAGCCAGACGTTCTCCTGAGGGACTGTTGTAGTAGTAGAGGGTTTAGGGTTCTATCAATTATGGCATGTCATGGAGTCCCTGCACCATCGCCAGGTTCCACTGCTGGAATGATGCTCCTACTGTAGAATGGTGTGTTTGCTCTACGTCACCTGGACAAGATATGCCATTATTCCAAGTTTTCCCTAGCTGGAGATGATGGTTCTCGTTGTGGTTTTCCGGAGTCCGTAGAACTTTGATTTCGTTCTCATCTCTTAGTGGCAGTTCGGAATATGAAAACATGCAAGCTTTATCTCTAGGAAAAGAACGCCATCCGGATCTGGGAAGATATGCTGGTATTCCCATATTTTCTTCAGTTGGAGATGATGGTTCTTGTTGGGGTTCTCCAGAGTTCCTAGAAATGACTTTGAACACTTTCCAGACTGATATATCTGTTTTCTATCTATTTTTGATGGTTCAAACTATGAAACATACAAACTTCATCTTCAGGAACTGAAGGCCATCCGGATCTGGGAAGATACGCTGGTATTCCAGGTGTTCTCTAGTTGGAGATGATGGTTCTTGCTGTGGCCCTCTGGAGTCCAGGCTTACATTTCGTTCTTATCTCTTAGTGGCAGTTCAGACTAAGAAAACATACAGCTTCATGCTTCATCTCCAGGAACAGAAGGCCATCCGGATCTGGGAAGATATGCCACTATTTGAGGGTTTCATTAGTTGGAGATGATGGTTCTTGTTGTGGTTCTCCAGAGTTCCTAGAAATGACTTTGAACCCTTTTCAAGCTCATGGGTTTCTTTCTAAACTCTTAGTGGTGATTGAGGTTATGAGAACATACAGCTTCATACAAGCTTCATCTCTAGGAATAGAAGGCCATCCGGATCTGGAAAGATTCCGGGTTTTCTTTCATTGGAGATGATGGTTCTTGTTGGGGTTCTCCAGAGTCCCAGAAATGACTTTGAACCCTTTTCAAGCTCATGGGTTTCTTCCTCAACTCTTAGTGGTGATTGAGATAATGGAACATACAGCCTCATACAACCTTCATCTCCAAGAACAGAAGGTCTTCCGCTTCTGGGAACATAAAGACTATTCCGGGTTTTCTCTAGTTGAAGATCACGGTTCTTGTTGTGGTTCTCCAGAGTCCCTAGAAGTGACTTTGCAACCCTTTCCAGACTGATATGTCTTTTCCCTAACTCTTAGTGGTGGTTCAGACTATGAAACATAAAGCTTCATGCTTCATCTCTAGGAACGGAACGCCATCCAGATCTGGGAAGATATGCCACTATTCCGGGTTTTCTTCTGTTGAAGATGACAGTTCTTGTTATGGTTCTCCGGAGTCCCTAGAAATGACTTTGAACCCCTTTCCAAGCTCATGGGTTTCTTCCTCAACTCTTAGTGGCAGTTCGGAATAGGGAAACATACAAGCTTCATCTCCAGGAACAAAAGGCCATCTGGATCTGGGAAGGATCCAGGTTTTCTTCAGCTGGACATGATGGTTCTTGTTGTGGTTCTCCCGAGTCCCTAGAAATAGCTTTTCTATCAGTGGATGGAGCGTCCCTGCTCTGTACCCTGAAGAGGATCTCTCTGGGTTTAGCGGTTTGCTCCCGTCGTCGTTAGTGGAAGTGGACGTACGGTTCGGTCACTGCGCCCTGTTTAATATCCAGGCAGTTAAATTTGGATGAACTGTAAGACGGTGACACATTTTGGGCTTCTTTTAAAAGATAAAAAAAAAGGAAATCCGCATCCCTCTCTCTCCACGTCTGTCTTCCTCCCTCTCTTCCTTTCTTCAGAGGCTGTTTGGTCTGTATGACTCATCTCTCTAGTCTAATTTTCATGCAGAGCTCTTTCTCTCTGTCTGCTGGTGAAAGCTTCAGAAAAGCTCGGTACTTCTCTCTCTCTCTCTCTCTCTCTCTCTCTCTCTCTCTCTCTCTCTCTCTCTCTTTGTAGTTCCTCAGCAGAACATCTCAATGAAGCACCGGCAGAGGCCATGCTATTCCCCAACTCCTCAAACTCCTCATCAGCTGCATAATGAACAGTTGTCTCATGTCTTTCAGCTTAGCGCAGGCTAACAGTGCTGACCTTTGGGTGGAGGTGAGCTAGCTTTCCCTCCATCTGTCAGACAGGCACGGCATTCCGTATGGGCACGGCTTGGATAAGAAAACTCCAAATAGCTGCATCTTGGTGGGTACGTTTGACAACCTGGTCCTGGTCACCTTTATCTTGCTTCCCAACAGCACCGCACTCCCACACCTCCTTCTGGGTGGAGCTGATCTTTTGATGGTGAGGGTGTAACTACAGAGTCAGTGACTAAGGGCCTGGGCCAGTGTTCAAACATGTAGCAGGCCGAGTTCCGAGGAACTTTATTAAATTAGCTCAGCGCCGCAAACACTGGGCTTTCCGGGAAGCACGGCTAATTAAGGTGCTAGGTACATAGCTGAACATGCTTACTACACCCAGGCTACGTCATGGTTGATGCTGAGGTTAATTAAAGGGATGATGACCTGCCAGGTAAACAGGTTGTCCTTAAAACTCCTTCATTAGAAAACAAAACATTCCCTTCTGGTCTCATTTTGGATCACCAGTACGGTGTCAACTCCATTGAGCTCATTCAGTCCTAAACACCCCCGGCAAAGGAGCTCCACAGCAGTGCTGCTGGAGTGTTTAGACACTGTGTCCACTCACTGTCCACTCTATTAGACACTCCTACCTTGCTGCTCCACCTTGTAGATGGACAGTCAGAGACGATAGCTCATCTGCTGTTGCACAGTGCGGTGTTGGTCATCCTCTAGTCAGTGGCCACAGGATGCCGCCCACAGGACGCTGCTGCTCACAGGATGCTGCTGCCCACAGGACAATGTTGCTTACAGGACAATGCTGCCCACAGGACAATGCTGTCCACAGGACAATGCTGCCCACAGGATGCTGCTGCCCACAGGACAATGCTGTCCACAGGACAATGTTGCTTACAGGACAATGCTGCCCACAGGACAATGCTGCTTACAGGACAACGATGCTTACAGGACAATGCTGCCCACAAAAAAATGCTCCCCACATGGCAATGAGGCACACAGAGCAATGCTGCCAACACAACAATGCTGCCCACAGGACAAATGTTGCCTACATGACAATGCTGGCCACATGACAATGCGCCCACAGGACAAATGTTGCCTACATGACAATGCTGGCCACATGACAATGCGCCCACAGGACAAATGTTGCCTACATGACAATGTTGTCCACCGGACAATGCTGGCCATTTGACAATGCTGTCCACAGAACAATGCTCCCCACATGACAAGTGCTGCCCACAGGAAGCCGGCCACAGGACAATGCTGCCCATAGAACAATGCTGCCCACATGACAATGCTGTCCACAGGATGCTGCCCACAGGACAATGCTGCCCACAGGACAATGCTGTCCACAGGACAATGCTGCTTACTGGACAACGATGCTTACAGGACAATGCTGCCCACATGACAATACTGCCCACAAAAAAATGCTCCCCTCATGGCAATGAGGCACACAGAACAATGCTGCCCACATGACAATGCTGCTCACATGACAATGCTGTCCACAGGACAATGCTGGCTACATGACAAATGTTGCCCACAGGACAATGCTGGCCATATGACAATGCTGTCCACAGAACAATGCAGCCCACAGGAAGCTGGCCACAGGACAATCCTGCCCACAGAACAAAGCTGCCCACATGACAATGCTGCTCACAGGACAAGTGCTGCCCACAGGAAGCTGGCCATAGGACAGTGCTGCCCACAAATCAATGCTGCCCACAGGAAGCTGCCCACAGGACAATGCTACCCACAGGACAATGATGCTTACAAGGACAAGGTTGCCCACAGGATGCAACCCACAGTACGCTACACACCGAACAATGCTGCCCTATTGGCTGAATAGATTTGGATGGTGGACGACTCTCAGTCCAGCAGTGACACTAAGGTGTCCAGCAGCAGCTAATGTCTATTTTGAAAACGGAATAACTGGAAATAATTAACTATTCCGATTATTATTAACTGTTCCGTTGTGTCAGTCAGGTACAGCGTTAAGGCCTACATCACATGAACAGCTGAGCATGTCTTATGATGTCATACCTACCCACCAAGTCCCATTCCTGTCGGTCGGTTCCTTCTGGGTGCAGTGGATGAATAGAGGTACCTGTAGCCCAACACTGCCTCCCAAAGACAGCCGAGGAAGGTCAAGGTAGCCGCTGCCCTCCCTGCTTGCATTGCCTTTGCCAAATCCCAGAGCCCCGTACGGGTTAGGAGATCAGCGGTAGCCGTGTGTGTGCGGTCAAAGATCAGCATGGCCAGCGGGTGTTAAAGACGCTAACCAGAAGGATTGGGCCTTGCGTCCCAGATGAGCCCAGATTATCACCCACAAATCCCGGCACTTGCTCAATCTGGACGTCTTACTTCACCGCAGCCTGTTTTTTTCTTTATCCCAACTTCCAGATTAGCATTAGCGCTAATGCTTGTGCTTTGCTGCTACATCCATGCTCTTACCTGCCAAATTAGCATCATGGGATTCAGTCCGGGTCCAGGACTGGCCTGAGGCCTGAAGCCGAAAGGAACCGCCCGGAGATCAACAGGAGGCTGTTGTTGTGGCCCTGAGGTCTCCATATGTGCCGACGTAGGGACGGGATGCCCAAAGAGGATTGGCCTTTATTGTCTTACGGCTCATCTGATGCTAATCTAGACGGAGCGAGGACAGCCCGGCTGGCTAATCCTACCTGGGGACGGTGGCTGAGCACGAGATCCACTCCTAGCCCTGAGCGTTTATGAGTGCTGAGTGTTCTTATTGCGCAGGTGGGATTAGGCTAGCCTTTAAAGAAGGACCCCCAGCGCAATAGCTCCACCTGTGCGGGTCTGATTACAGTTTATCAGAGTGACAGTGCGGATGTGGGATCGGGTTATGTTGCCCTAGGTGACCTAATGAGGGTTATTAAAGAAGATGGACTGGATTGTTCCGGCGCTGAGACGCTTAGCGGGAGTCGGGGAGAGACTGATGGAGAGACTGGAGCTCTGTTAGGGCTTGGCGGTGCGGTCTCTCTGGTGCAGATTCTCATTAACGATGTAATTAATTAGTTATTAATTAGAGGAGGGAACCGCTTGAACACACCCTCAGTGGGCTGTTTGTGTTTGTTTGCATCCGATGTTGTTTTTTCACCATTGGCTTTCAAAAAGTGGTTGCTATGGTTTTCCAGGAGGTTACTATAGTACTTCTTATGGTATCCTGAGTGGTTGCAAAGGTGAAGCTAAGATGTTGCTATGGTGTTCCAGGTGGTTGCTAGGGTATCTATTAAGCAGATATTATGAGGTTCCAGGTGGTTGCTATGGTCTCTCTCATGGTATTCTGGATGGTTGCTAGGCTAATGCTAAGCCATTGCTGTGATGTTCCAGGTGGTTGCTATGGTCTCTCTCATGGTTTTCTGGATGATTGCTAGGTTGATGCTAAGCCATTGCTGTGATGTTCCAGGTGGTTGCAATGGTGTCTCTCATGGTATTCTGGATGGTTGCTAGGTTAATGCTAAGTCATTGCTATGATGTTCCATGTGATTGCTATGGTCTCTCTCATGATATTCTGGATGGTTGCTAGGTTAATGCTAAGCCATTGCTGTGATGTTCCAGGTGGTTGCTATGGTCTCTCTCATGGTATTCTGGATGGTTGCTAGGCTAATGCTAAGCCATTGCTGTAATGTTCCAGGTGTTTGCTATGGTCTCTCTCATGGTATTCTGGATGGTTGCTAGGTTAATGCTAAGCCATTGCTGTGATGTTCCAGGTGGTTGCTATGGTCTCTCTCATGGTATTCTGGATGGTTGCTAGGTTAATGCTAAGCCATTGCTATGATGTTCCAGGTGGTTGCTATGGTCTCTCTCATGGTATTCTGGATGGTTGCTAGATTCATGCCAAGCCATTGCTGTAATGTTCCAGGTGGTTGCTAGGCTCTCTCTCATGATATTCTGGATGGTTGCTAGGCTAATGCTAAGTAATTGTTGTAATGTTCGAGGTGGTTGCTATGGTATCTCTCATGATATTGTAGATGGTTGCTGGGTTAATGCCAAGCCATTGTTGTAAGGTTCCAGGTGGTTGCTATGGTCTCTCTCATGGTATTCTGGATGGTTGCTAGATTCATGCCAAGCCATTGCTGTAATGTTCCAGGTGGTTGCTAGGGTCTCTCTCATGGTATTCTGGATGGTTGCTAGGTTAATGCTAAGCCATTGCTGTGATGTTTCAGGTGGTTGCTATGGTCTCTCATGATATTCTGGATGGTTGCTAGGTTAATGCTAAGCCATTGCTGTAATGTTCCAGGTGGTTGCTATGGTCTCTCTCATGGTATTCTGGATGGTTGCTAGATTAATGCCAAGCCATTGCTGTAATGTTCCAGGTGGTTGCTAGGCTCTCTCTCATGATATTCTGGATGGTTGCTAGGTTAATGCTAAGCCATTGCTGTGATGTTCCAGGTGGTTGCTATGGTCTCTCTCATGGTATTCTGGATGGTTGCTAGGTTAATGCTAAGCCATTGCTGTGATGTTCCAGGTGGTTGCTATGGTCTCTCTCATGGTTTTCCGGATGGTTGCTAGATTAATGCCAAGCCATTGCTGTGATGTTCCAGGTGGTTGCTATGGTCTCTCTCATGGTATTCTAGATGGTTGCTGGGTTAATGCTAAGCCATTGCTGTGATGTGCCAGGTGGTTGCTATTATGGTTGCTATTATGCCAGCTGGTCGCTATGATATCTCTAATGGTATTCTAGGTGGTCGCTATGTTGTTGCTTAGCAATTGATATGGTTTTCCAGATGGCTACTAGAGTGTTAATCGGTGGTTGCTATTGTATCTCTAATAGTATTCTGGGTGGTTGCTAGGTTGCTGCTTAGCAGTTGCTATGGTGTTTCAGATGGCTACTAGAGTGTTGATATGTGGTTGCTACGGTATCTGTAATAGAATTCTGGGTGGTTGCTAGTTTGCTGCTTAGCAGTTGCTTTGGTGTTCCAGATTTGTTACTAGGGTGTTGATATGAGGTTGTTATGGTATTCCCAGTTGCTAGTTGCAATGGTGCTGCGATACAGTTGCTGGTGTGGTATTCCAGTTGGCTGCTACGGTATTGCTAAGCAGTTGTTAGGTGGTTGTTAGGTTGTTGTTGTATTGGTATGTAATTCAAAACACTTCTTCTGCTGGTCTACCACTGATCTATCTGGTTGATTCTGTTATAGTCTGAGAGCTAACGGCTGACTGGACACGTGTGGACAGTGAAATACGGATTATGAGGAGGAGGCCTGTCCGGCTCTCGGAGGGAGATTTGAGAGGATAAAGGATTAAATTGTTTGCCGGCCACCGGAGGAGGGAATCCCGCTGGCCTGTTTATGGCAGAACTCTCTCAGGGCCAAATGCATCGGTCACTGGAACAAAGCACCGGCTATTCCCGCCACAATTCATTCTCCAGCCTCGAGGGGAGTATGATGTTTCCACACGTGACATGTAGGTTGTTCTGCTGTTCTTGAGCTCCTGGGTTCCTCTGGATACATGCTACTGTGCTAATGCGAACCCGACCCAACCTGTCTCAGACTGAAGAACCGTGCAAAATCAACAAACACACAAAAAGGAATACAGGGATGAATGAACAGTGTTGGTGTATGGATAAAGGAATGAAGGGATGAAGGAACAGTGTTGGTGTATGGATAAAGGAATGAACAGATGAAGGAACAGTGTTGGTGTACGGATGAAGGAATGAACGGATGAAGGAACAGTGTTGGTGTATGGATGAAGGAATGAACGGATGAAGGAACAGTGTTGGTGTATGGATGAAGGAATGAACGGATGAAGGAACAGTGTTGGTGTACGGATGAAGGAATGAACGGATAAAGGAACAGTGTTGGTGTACAGATAAAGGAATGAAGGGATGAAGGAATGAACGGATGAAGGAACCCGGGAGATCCGAGACTATGTATGTAAACGATCAGACATACAGCTCACAGAGAGGAGCGACAGCAGGGAGAGAGGAGGAGGAGAAGAGAGACGGAACAGAGGCCGGTGGTAAAGGAGTGGAAGTGAATGAATTACATCTGAATAAATCTGAACAAAGAGGAAACGGATCCGAGTGTGCGCATGCGTGCCTCTCCAAACGACTTCTCTCGGGATCAAATCCTAACATTTCAGCACGTGGGCTTAACCCACCCGCACACCTGCCCGCACACCTGCCCGCACACGTACAGCCATTCCTCTCCAGCTGTCTACTCCATCAGGATTCAGTACAGACTCCTCTCGGGCTCTCAGTAACCTACCGGCCACACTTAGCCGTCCTCTCAGAACCTAACACCATCACCTCACTGAACTTTAGGCCTGTTGTTCCTCCACCTTTCTTGTCAGGAGTAACCAAAGACCGATTCTCCAGGATTTGGGTACCGGCACCTCCAACAGTTACCGAGTACCTGAGTCCTAGAGTTGCAGGGGACGGATCGTTTCCTTAGGGACCCCAGTGAGACGACCATTCCGGTGGTGAACCACGCCTGTAGCACATGTATGAACTGGTGTCTCTATTATCCCTTTTCCACCAACATGGTGCCGGTGCCAAAATCCCAAATGGTGCCGTTCCAGGACCATTAACTCTCTGGTCTGGAACCGTGGAACCCGTGATGAACGCACTGCACTGAGCCGAACGTAGGAACCATCGTATCCCACCAGTGACGTCCAACAGGAGGCGTTCATCTTCTAATGAGCCAAAGGGCCATCTACAACATGAGGCATTCCAAACATGTACTGTGTAATACAGGCAGGTGATCTGTGATGGGATAACACAACAGACAGCTTAGAACCTGAACGTTCTGCTTTACAATAGAACATCTTCATAACGGAACCGAGACAAACACATACATGTAATAACAGCTATATGACAGATGCTGAAAGAGTTGGTTCCTGATGGTACACGCTTTCAGAGTCCAAATGTTCCACCATGTTTCATACCTTGTCCGCCGACTTCTCCTTACAGACTAAAGACCGCCCACCTCCAGGTACCTATAGAAACGGGGGCCGTCCTTAACAGGTTCAGGAGAGTCTGGGAACCAGCACCAGCACAGGCACTAGCACTGGTACCTAGTTGAACATCTCTCAAATGATACTGAAAGACACAGGGCTCAGGGTTCTAGAGCACACCCAGAACCAAGACTCAGATTCATGTACTGAGAATCAGTAGTTCAGTATTCCCAACATTCCGGGACATCCAGGAATATCCAGTAAGCCTGTCAACAGAGTCTTAATTATCCGTTAGACTGGAAAAGTTTGATTGTGTATCATCAGCCTAGCTATGGAAATGAATATCACGTGTCCTAAAGACATCATCTCGGACAACAGTAAGGACCCTACGATGGAACCCTGTGGGACTCCACAAGAAGCGCTCTTCTTGGTGGAGACGCCCAACGAATCCGTGTGTGGAGGCACTGTGGTCAGCACCAAGATCAATGGTTTGGTATCACACCCCCAGAAGACCTGGTGTCGCTCCACCTCCACCCCTACCGCACCATCTGCAGGAGCTGTGTGAGGATGTTCAAGCTGCATGGGATGGATTATCACAGGACACCATTAGGAACCTCTACAGCTCCATACCGAGACGTCTGGCGTGTTGGGTTAGCGAATACGGCGGCCCAACACCATACTGAGAGACAGACTTCTGTATGTGTAGCTCAATAAATATTGATCATATCAGCCTAAACTTATCATCAGTTATTGATCCTGGTCACCTTCATCTTCCTTCCCAACACCGCCGCACTCCCGCACCTCCTTCTGGGTGCAGCTGAAGGTGTGTTTGTGTGCAGAAGCTTTACAGTATATCTGCACGAACGCTAACAAACCGTGTTGTCACAGTGACACTTATGAATGTGAGCGGAGGTTATTAATATTCATGAGCTGCCCATCTGCATATCTCCCGTATTAGCTAATAAACAAACCCAGTCATGATAAAATACCGCCCACGTTTTATCTGTAGATCATTTCAGACAGTAAATGTGCGGCCAGATGGTGCGGTAAACGTGCCAACAGGGCCTCGGCGGATAAGCCGCTTCTCGCCCGGAGAGTCCGTCAGCTGCCGGCATGTTCAGTAGCACGAACATGAAGCACGGGCTGTACACACATCCGCCAGGTGTGACGGTCATTGTCTCCATGTTTATTGTTTCCATGGTGAGGATAGAACCACCCCCGGTGGAGAGTGCGGATCTGAGTGTGGTAGTATTTAGACCATAGAACCATTTACCATTACAACCAGTGCTTGGACCCAGAGGTGTTTGGCCACCGCATTGAACCCATTCGTTACCCAGCCACTAGGGGGCACTGTCTCAGAGCAGTGGGCAGCCCTCTGCACACTTCCCCTGTGTGCGGTAGACTTGGAGACCCCAGGTTCTCATCACCATCACTGTGAAGAACATCCGAGTCGGAGTCAGGTTACTCTGCTAACCCTAACCCTCACGTCAAAGCGCTGTGAGCGGCTGGGGTGAATTATGCTGACGTAGCGGAGCAAGCTCCTCCAGGTCAGCCACTGTGGAGAGGTGTTGGTCACGGCTGGAAACGCCAACACGGACACGGAAAACGACATTCCCGGTGTTCCGACTGAGAGCAGCCAAACCATGAAATACATCTGTCCATCACAAAGACCCGCACATGGGTGGTGACATCTTACACGGATCAACTCCGGTTGGATTTCTGTTTCATGAGGTGTGGGAGAGAATGGGAGAAAGGGAGAGGGAGGGAAAGGAAGAGGGAGAGAAAGGGAGAGGGAGGGAAAGGGAGAGGGAGAGAAAGGGAGAGGGAGAGAAAGGGAGAGGGAGAGAAAGGGAGAGGGAGAGAAAGAGAGAGGGAGCAGTGGAGGTCAAGCAGTCATTTCCACACTACATGCTTTTTTGAACAGTGATGGATGTACGCTTTAGATCAGTGAGCAGGCGCAGAGAGAGAGAGAGAGAGAGAGAGAGAGAGAGAGAGAGAGAGAGATGTGGAGAAAGATGGAGAGGGAAAGAAAGCGAGAGAGATGGCGAGAAAGAGAGATGGAGAGAGAATAAGAGAGAGAGGTGGTGGAAAAAGAGAGAGATTGAGAAAGAGAGAGGGAGATGGAGAGAGAGAGATGGGGAGAGAGAGAGAGAGAGCGAGAGAGAGAGAGAGATGAAGAAAGAGAGCGGGAGAGAGAAAGAAAGAGATGGAGAAAGATGGAGAGAGAATAAGAGAGAGAGAAAGAGATGGAGAAAGAGAGAGATTGAGTGAGGGAGATGGAGGGAGAAAGAGAGAGAGAGAGAGAGAGAGAGAGAGAGAGAGAGAGGGAGGAAGAGAGAGAGATGGAGAGGGAGGAAGAGAGAGAGATGGAGAGAGAGAGATGGAGAGAGAGGAAGAGAGAGAGATGGAGAGAGAGGAAGAGAGAGAGATGGAGAGAGAGGAAGAGAGAGAGAGATGGAGAGAGAATGATATGGAGAAAGATGTAGAGGGAAAGAGAGCGAGAGAGATGGCAAGAAAGAGATGGAGAAAGATCAGAGAGAAAGAGAGATGGAGAGAGAATAAGAGAGAGAGAGAAAGAAAGAGATGGAAAAAGAGATTGAGAGAGGGAGATGGAGGGGGAAAGAGAGAGAGAGAGGAAGAGAGAGAGAATAAGAGAGAGAGACAGAGAGAGAGATGGAGAGAGAAAGATGTGGAGAAAGATGTAGAGGGGAAGAGAGCGAGAGAGATGAAGAGAAAGAGATGGAGAAAGATCAGAGAGAAAGAGAGAGAATAAGAGAGAGAGGTGGTGGAAAAAGAGAGAGATTGAGAAAGAGAGAGGAAGATGGAGAGAGAGAGATGGAGAGAGATGGAGAGAGAGAGAGAAAGAGATGAAAGAGAGAGGGAGAGAGAAAGAAAGAGATGGAGAGAGAAAGAGATGGAGAAAGATGGAGAGAGAATAAGAGAGAATAAGAGAGAGAGGTGGTGGAAAAAGAGAGAGATTGAGAAAGAGAGAGGAAGATGGAGAGAGAGAGATGGAGAGAGAGGGAGATGGGGAGAGAGAGGGAGAGAGAAAGAAAGAGATGGAGAGAGAAAGAGATGGAGAAAGATGGAGAGAGAATAAGAGAGAGAAAGAGATGGAGAAAGACAGATATTGAGAAAGAGAGGGAGATGGAGACAGAGAGAGAGAGAGAGAGAGAAGGAGAGAGAAAGAGATGGAGAAATATGGAGAGAGAAGGAGAGAGAAAGAGATGGAGAAATATGGAGAGAGAAAGAGAGAGAGAGAGAGAGAGAGAGAGAAAGAGAGAGAGATGAAGAGGTACACAGTGGATATAAGGCTCTGCAAGTTGGGCATGTGGGCATGCTGGGTGGATGTGGGGGAGGTGCAGGGTGGGCATGTTGGGTATGGGGGAAGTGCCGGTAGGTAGTGGGGTGGTGATGGGTGGGCATGTTGGGTATGGGGGGAAGTGCCGGGTAGGTAGCGGGGTGGTGATGGGTGGGTCTGCTGGGTATGGGGTGTCCGCTTTTAGCATGACGCTAACACATAATGGATCTTTCCATTGCAGAGCTAGCAGAAACTAGCATTACTGCATTAATAATGCTAATGCTAAACTGTAGTACTATGGAGCTGTAGAGGTTCCTAATGGAGTCCTGTGCTAATCCATCCCATGCAGCTTCAACATCCTCACACAGTTCCTGCAGATGGTGCGGAAGGGGTGGAGGTGGAGTGACACCAGACCGCTCATCTCGGTGCTGACCACGGTGCCTCCACACACGGATTCGTTGGGCGTCTCCACCAAGACTAAAGCGGGACTCGTCACTGAAGATGACCCAACGCCATTCGGAGTCGCTCCATGACCGTCTGGTACGACACCAGTGCCGTCTCCAGGGCCTCCGTCTGCCCCTGCTAATCCCGCTGTTGGAGCGCTGGAGCGGATTTGCCGCCTTCGGATGTGGTTAGAGTGCGGCAGTCTGACAGCACCGGGGCGGCGTTCAGGTACCTCTGTTTATAATAGGAGTTCTGTGGGACCTCGGCTTTCCGACTCGGGACCGCTCACATGTAATTTGGATCCGGGGTTTGACGGACATAGGAGTTTAGCACGGCTGACAGAGGAAGCGCTTACCGCCGAGGACGTCTGTGTTACAGCTCCTGAGGGTCCGTCACGGGGGGGCCGGGATGCAGTCAGACTGAGTCTGTTTGAGATGGGTTCTGGCCCAGGACAGCTCGACGGCCTGACGGACAGACAGAGGAGCACCCCCGAGGGCCGGCTACACCGCTGTCACTCATTTCACTCCAGCGTACAATCCATCTCGCTGTCCGTCTGCCTCCAGCTCTGCCTCTCCACTCGGGGACATTTGAGAGGTCTGCCAGGGCTGGGTTCAACCACTTATCCCTCGAGCCTGCAGCCAGGAGGTCCAGCCTGTCTAGCCCAACCCGGCCCGGAGAAAAGTCTGTCCGGTTCAACCACACGCCAGGTCCAACACGCCAGGTCCTCAGATGTCCGTCTAATTAGTGACGCATGGACATACGCATGGTGCTCGCCAGCTTCTGCCTGTATTAGGTATCATCACCTCCACACTCAACGCCTTCAGACTTAACACGTCCAAACTTAACACCTCCAGACTCAACGCCTGCAGAATCATCGCCTTTAGAATCATCGCCACCACACTCAACGCCTTCAGACTCAACACCTCCAGACTCAACACCTGCAGAATCATCGCTTCCAGAATCATCACCTCCAGACTCAACACCTCCAGAATCATCAACTTCAGAATCATCGCCTTCAGAATCATCACCTCCAGACTCAACACCTCCAGAATCATCAACTTCAGAATCATCGCCTTCAGAATCATCACCTCCAGACTTAACACCTCCAGACTTAAGACCCCCAGACTCAACACCTGCAGAATCATCGCTTCCAGAATCATCGCCTTCAGAATCATCGCCTTCAGAATCATCACCTCCAGACTTAGCACCTCCAGACTTAACACCCCCAGACTCAACACCTGCAGAATCATCGCTTCCAGAATCATCGCCTTCAGAATCATCGCCTTCAGAATCATCACCTCCAGACTTAGCACCTCCAGACTTAACACCCCCAGACTCAACACCTCCAGAATCATCGACTTCAGAATCATCGCCTCCACATTCAGTGCCTTCAGACTTAACACCTCCAGACTTAACACCTTCAGACTCAACACCTGCAAAATCATCGCCACCACACTCAACGCCTTTAGACTCAACACCTCCAGACTCAACACCCCCAGACTCAACACCTCCAGAATCATCGCCTCCAGACTCAACACCTTCAGACTCAACACCTCCAGACTTAACACCTTCAGACTCAACACCTGCAAAATCATCGCCACCACACTCAACGCCTTTAGACTCAACACCTCCAGACTCAACACCTCCAGACTCAACGCCTTCAGACTCAAAACCTCCAGAATCATCGCCTCCAGACTCAACACCTTCAGACTTAACACTTCCGGACTTAACACCTCCAGACTTATCGCCTCCACACTCAACGCCTTCAGACTTAACACCTCCAGACTCAACGCCTGCAGAAACATTGCTTCCAGAATAATCACCTCCAGAATCATCGCCTTCAGAATCATTGCCTCCACACTCAACGCCTTCAGACTCAACACCTCCAGACTCAACACCTGCAGAATCATCGCTTCCAGAATCATCACCTCCAGACTCAACACCTCCAGAATCATCAACTTCAGAATCATCGCCTTCAGAATCATCACCTCCAGACTTAACACCTCCAGACTTAAGACCCCCAGACTCAACACCTGCAGAATCATCGCTTCCAGAATCATCGCCTTCAGAATCATCGCCTTCAGAATCATCGCCTTCAGAATCATCACCTCCAGACTTAGCACCTCCAGACTTAACACCCCCAGGGACTCAACACCCTGCAGAATCGATCGCTTCCAGAAATCATCGCCTTCAGAATCATCCGCCTTTCAGAATCATCACCCTCCAGACCATTAGCACCACTCCAGACTTAAACACGCCCCAGGACTCTCCAACACCTCCAGAATCATCGACTTCAGAATCATCGCCTCCACATTCAGTGCCTTCAGACTTAACACCTCCAGACTTAACACCTTCAGACTCAACACCTGCAAAATCATCGCCACCACACTCAACGCCTTTAGACTCAACACCTCCAGACTCAACGCCTTCAGACTCAACACCTCCAGAATCATCGCCTCCAGACTCAACACCTTCAGACTCAACACCTCCAGACTTAACACCTTTCCAGAAGATCAACACCTGCAAAAAATCATCTGCCACCCACACGTCAACGCCTTTAGACTCAACACCTCCAGACTCAACGCCTTCAGACTCAACACCTCCAGAATCATCGCCTCCAGACTCAACACCTTCAGACTTAACACTTCCGGACTTAACACCTCCAGACTTATCGCCTCCACACTCAACGCCTTCAGACTTAACACCTCCAGACTCAACGCCTGCAGAAACATTGCTTCCAGAATAATCACCTCCAGAATCATCGCCTTCAGAATCATTGCCTCCACACTCAATGCCTTCAGACTCAACACCTCCAAACTTAACACCTCCAGACTCAACGCCTGCAGAATCATCACCTTCAGAATCATCGCCACCACACTCAATGCCTTCAGACTCAACAACTCCAGACTCAACACCTCCAGACTCAATGCCTGCAGAAACATCGCTTCCAGAATAATCACCTCCAGAATCATCGCCTTCAGAATCATCGCCTCCAGAATCATCGCCTCCAGACTCAGCGCTTGCAGAATCATCGCCTTCAGAATCATCGCCTCCAGAATCATCGCCTCCAGAATCATCACCTGCAGAATCATCACCTCCATAATCATCAATGCCTTCATACTTAACACCTCCAGACTCAACACCTGCAGAATCATCGCCTCCAGACTCAACACCTCCAGACTCAACACCTGCAGAATCATCGCCACCACACTCACTCAACTCACACTCAAAAAACAGAAGTGCAAACTGAGTTAGCAAGCTAGCTTAGCATAACCTGTGGCTAGCAATTCTTACTTGTACTTCAGATGGGCACATCCATTAGCATCTGACTTGTGGGTAAACACCACCAGGACACCATCCTGGATATCTAAATGTAGGTCCAATAGTTATAAATGACAGATTAGCTTTAGGTGGCTGTAGTTAGCATTCCGCTAATCATTCAGAAGTACAAGGAAACACCCTGAAAGTCGGGAATACAGGCGGCTGTGTGTGTGTACTGAACTCAGGCAGTGAGTTATACCCCATTGTGCCAGCATGTCACATTTAGGAAGACGGACGACCACAGCACCGTATTCATTCCCAACACGTCCATCCATCATCCTTCACTCGCTCTCTCTTTCACAAGTCTTTCCTTCAGGAAGTCCACAAGGCCCTCCTCAGCTTCTCAGAAACCAGCACTAATAAAGCTACCCCCTCACTTCCCACCGACAGTGTCCAAAACACAGTCCTAAAGCAGAAAGTCCAGCCGAACTGACCCAGCGCCAACGGTGTGCTGCTATCGCCAGGTCAAACCGGGTCAAACCGGGCTTACGGAACATTAGTATGTTATGGTATTGAGTGGATACTGTTAGGAACGACTGGGTGTTATTATTCTTGGCCTAATTAAGGTTTTTGATTGACAGGCTGAGCAGAATCTCAACAGTGTGCCCTTTCTAAATTTGGGTGCAGGTCGGGTTCAATACAGCTGGCCCTGGTTGGGTCAGGAGAACGAGTTGAGTCCAGGCTTCAAATTTAGAAGTACCAGTTCCAGTTGCACAACAGAGGTCCAGATTTTAATTTAGCAGCACCAGACCACCTTGGTATGATAAGTACAGGTTGGGTTGCAAGTACAGGTCGGGTTCAGCTGGTCCTGGTTGGGAGACATGGGTACACGTTGGGTCCAGGCCTCAAATTTAGCAGCACCAGTCATCCCTTATTGGTTTGGGTCTTAAACCTGCAGGTAGAGCTCGGGTCTGATCCAACCAATGCTGACCAGTACTGGTGAATTTGAAGCCTGAACCTGACTCATACCCGTGACTTTGAGAGCTGACCCAACCAGGGCTGACCAGTACTGGTAAATTTGAAGCGTGAACCTGACTCATACCCATGACTTTGAGACCTGACCCAACCAGGCCTGACTGGTACTGGTAAATTTGAAGCCTGAACCTGACTCATACCCATGGCTTTGAGACCTGACCCAACCAGGGCTGACCAGTACTGGTGAATTTGAAGCCTGAACCTGACTCTGAGACTTGACCCAACCAGGGCTAACCAGTACTGGTGAATTTGAAGCCTGAACCTGACTCTGAGACCTGACCCAACCAGGGCCGACTGGTACTGGTGAATTTGAGGCCAGAACCTGACTCATACCCGTGACTTTGAGACCTGACCCAACCAGGGCTGACCAGTACAGGTAAATTTGAAGTCTGAACCTGACTCATACCCATGACTTTGAGACCTGACCCAACCAGGGCTGACCAGTACTGGTGAATTTGAGGCCAGAAAACTGACTCATACACCCATGACTTTGAGACCTGACCCAACAGGGCCCCTGACTGGTACTGGGTAAATTTGAAGCCTGACTGACTCATACCCATGGCTTTGAGACCCTGACCCCAACCAGGGCTGACCAGTACTGGTGAATTTGAAGCCTGAACCTGACTCTGAGACTTGACCCAACCAGGGCTAACCAGTACTGGTGAATTTGAAGCCTGAACCTGACTCTGAGACCTGAACCCAACCCTGAGGGCCGACTGGTACTGGTGAAATTTGAGGCCAGAACCTGACTCATACCCGTGACTCTGAGACCTGACCCAACCAGGGCTGACCAGTACAGGTAAATTTGAAGGTCTGAACCTGACTCATACCCATGGACTTTGAGACCTGACCCAACCAGGGCTCCTGACCAGTACTGGTGAATTTGAGGCCTGAACCTGACTCATACCCGTGACTTTTGAGACCTGACCCCAACCAGGGCTGACTGGTACTGGTGAATTTGAGGACAGAACCTGACTCATACCCATGACTTTCTGACCTGGTGACCCAACCATTGGCTGACCTATTAGCTGTAAAATTTGAAGTGCGAACGGACTCATAACCCGTGACTGTTGAGCTGGACCCAACCAGAGGCTGACCATTAACTGGTGAATTTAGAGGCCTAGAACAGTGAACTCATACCCGTGACTTTGAGACCTGACCCAACCAGGGCTGACTGGTACTGGTGAATTTGAGGCCAGAACCTGACTCATACCCATGACTTTGAGACCTGACCCAACCAGGGCTAACCAGTACTGGTAAATTTGAAGCCTGAACCTGACTCATACCCGTGACTTTGAGACCTGACCCAACCAGGGCTGACTGGTACTGGTAAATTTGAGGCCAGAACCTG